>UXGC01002162.1:0-13513 GCA_900480045.1 Eurytoma adleriae
GAAAGCCTCAAATCGCATGTTTATCGCCCTCGGTTTCGCCTCGGGTGACAATTTACATGCGATTTGAGACATTCTTTTCTTTTCCTCCCTAGTGTAATATACTATTAAAAAAATAATAACCATCATATTTTAAAGCTTTTTTTAAGACCATTTAAACGGCATTCTCGTTTCCATTATAATAAATAATAAAATAATTATTTTTTCCTTTCTTCTATTTGATATTAGTTCATTCTTGCTACTTTTCATTAATGGATTTTCTTGTTTTGCTACTGCTGGAAAGATACAGCAATCTTTTGTTTTTTTCTCAATTATTTATATGTTTACTACATAGATAATTTTTTGCAAATGTAACCTATTCACGCGCTCCTGATATGGGAATTTTTTAATATCGTCTTGTTCTCAGTTTACTCGCGGAGTGTAGCCACGGCCGCGAACGCGCGATTTTTGCCGGTCACTTCTGAGTCTGCGAGGAAAATTTCCGGTTTTTGCCCGAAACAATTTTCCGGCCATTCGAAGATCTTTTTCGAAAAAAATTATTTATGAAAATGTTTACACGGGGTAGCCCTTAAAGTCGCCATCTTAACAAAAACAAAAACCTTGTCGGTCTCGCCAACAAAGAGGAAGAGCACCGGTTCACGGCTTTGCCAATAAAATAATTTAAAGAAGAAAATTCTTGAGAAGAGAGAAGCCTATCATGGCTAAAGGAGATTGCACAAAGTCTGAACGGACGGATCGGCCGCGTCTTAAATTTAGATATTCTGCCGGGTATTAACTCGCATATACATATATATAACCTTATTTTATATACGACACATCGAGAGAAATTATGTTGTAAAAACTACTATGTTCCATAAGAAAAGGGGGACATACTCGATCTATAAGAATTTTTATTATAAAACAGCAATTTTATTACAACCCTGGCAGAAAATTGACCATATATTCTTAACCAGAAATTCTGCCCAGGTAGAAAACTGACCATATTGTGGGCAGAATTTCTGGTTAAGAATATTGTCAATTTTCTACCAGGGACACGTAATAAAAAAATCCTCATATGTTGAGTCTGTCGTCTTCCTTTTCTTATGCAAAATAGTAATTTTTACAATATCATTTCTCTCAGTGCACGACCGATCCACCCGACCAGACTGTGTATTCTCCTTAAACGTCCTAAAGTTGACATAGTCAAAATGCCAAAAGGAAAAAGACGACGACGAAATTTTTTTTATTGTCGATTCGATAAAGAAAGAGACAGATGACAAGTCACCGCAAACCGGGCAAGTCTGACGAGATCCGGAGCCCGGAGAAAAGCGGAAACCGTCCGATGACACGGCTGCTAATTACAGTACTCATATTTACGGAGTCCTCAATACACCCGCCGAGAGCAGCGGCAGGTAAGTGAGCAAAATTAATATATAGTATTTGAGAGTACTGGAGCGGTCAGTATAGTACACGGAGCCACACATCGAAGGCTCGGCTCGCGGCGGCGGCTACGGCTGACAGAATGGGGCAATTGCGTAATTAGCGACGGTTACGTACACGCTTCGTCTTACGATTGACGAATAAACTCGCTTTTATATCCCATTTTGCATTATTCGGATGTTCTCACAGCGCGACTGCACTGGACGTTTTCATTTCGCGCAATGTTTAATGCTAGAGCTAAAAATTGCAACTTTGAAATTTAAAGGGACACTCCTTTTTGTGTGTATATTTTTATAAATTTTCCATTTTATTTCGTCACTTTCACGAGCGAAAACTCGTTTAAAATGATGAAATTCAAAACCTTAATAAATTATTTCATTGTGGGACCTTGCTTACAAAATCTTTTTACTAAAAAACATCTGATTTTAATAAATAATCATGTACACTGAAAAAAAGTTTATTGTTACTAAATAAATTTTACTTGATTTAAGTAAATGTTACTTAAATCAATTAAGATTTCTTTAGTAACAATAATTTTTTTTTTCAATGTATATATCTATTTATCAATTTAATAATCATATATATAAATTAAGTATAGTATCTAAAAATACTTATTTTGGGAATGTTTTAATAAACAGATTATAAAAAGCAGATATTCTGATAAGAAATATCTCGAAAACAATTCATATCAATATTACGCATTATCTATTCTGATTGTAACACCGTATGTACATATTTTGATTGAAAACTGTCTTTAATTTTTATCGAACTTACGAAAACGTCTCCATGTCCCCTTTTCCCATTGCTTGGAGCTCCTGCACTTTTTTTAACGTCAGGCATCCTTTACGAACGGCCTCTTCGTAAACTTCCTTGTGACTTTTGTATTTCGGTGGAATGTCATCCTTTAATTCTGGATCGCTGAGAAAAAATTCCTCTGCAACGAGAATATACATATTTCAATGAAAAATTTTAATGCAATAAATCGCGAAAAGTGCGATAAGACTGGTATTGCTGCGAGAGGAGTGTGTACACTGAGAGAAAAAAAATTAATAAAAATTACTATTGTGGTTAGGAAAGGAGTGACAATCTTAACAAGCGAGAATTTTTGATATTAAAAATAGTAATTTTTAGTACCTGAAATTATAAGAATTACTATTTTAATGCTAAAAATTGCTATTTTGAGTACTAATATTTGCTATTTTCATACTAAAATGTCTCGCTTGTCAAGACTGTCACTCCAATAGCAATTTTTATTAAGTTTTTTCTCTCAGTGTAAAGATGCTTTGTGCTCTTTTACAGGTTCAGTCCTACGTGGTGCACATATGTACCGCAAAAATGTTCTTTTTAGCGGATATAAAAAAATGAAAGAAAAAAACTGTGTATTAAATTTTAATTATGTCGTACAGAAAGGCTATTTTTGGCCAATTTCTTCGGACTGAACCTGTTAATTTTACTGTTTTGTTTACATTTTCTGGGAAGTAAAATTTGTTGTACCTACACGAGGGTTTTAATTCGTTAAACAAATAATAATGTTATAATAATATAAAAATTTTTAAAAGCTATCTAGAAAAGCGTTTATAGTACTACACGTCTCAATGCAACTTTTTTCTCCGCATCCGAGATAAGTGTGATGATTCATAGCTTCGGTTTGTCTGACAAATCATTAAAAAATAATTAGAAATTTAGTTGACTATGCAGTGCACGTATACTGCGTTAAAAGTTACGCATACACAAAGCGATACGTGGCTTTTAGCTTTACAACATTTTTATTGCAATGACAACGCATTATTGGTCCTTTTAATAAAGTGACAAATATTATTGTGAAAAAGCGATTAAGTGACTTGCTAGATGCAAAGATTTTACTCGCTTATCAGACAGATTTATGCAGATAAGAAAAAAAGAGTATTCCACTTCGTAGAAAAAGCCATCGGCGAAGAAAAAGATGATTCGTAAAAAGTACAAAATGAGACGAGAGATCGTTCAGTGATCGAAAAAAAGTGAAGGTCGTTCGGATGCATTGATTATGCGTCGCGTCAACACTGAATAATCTTCGCACGAGAAGATGTTATACGCGAGAAAAACTAATTCATTATCTAATTTTGTTTAAACATCCCTGGTATAAAATTGACCATATTCTGGGCAGAATTTCTGGTCAATAAATGTTAAAATGACGCATATCTATAAAAATGTTGCAAATACGTCATTTTAACATTTATTGACCAGAAATTCTGCCCAGAATATGGTCAATTTTATACTAGGGATAAGGTTTCAAAAGAACGCATAATTTTTATAGAATTTTTTAAAGGGATACCGTTGCAGACGTATGCACGTGACATTTTACACTTTCCGGGTATACATTCGTCGACCTACGACCTCTTGGAGAGGGGCAGAAGCTTAGATTGATGAAACGTACAAGCGCGCGTCATTAAAATTTGATTTCTCCAATATCTTTAACAATGAGTATGCACCCGTATAATTTCCTCGCGTCGAGCCGACTCGCTCGATGAGAAATCTTCGGACAAAGTATCGCGATGAAAATGTTGCTTTTTGTCCGCGAATGACTAATCTCTCGCCGATGTCAATTAGAAATGCTCCTGTCCTCGAAGTAGGTGACTTTTTCACCGAGTGTAGATATATGTAAATATCCACTGTTCAAAATGCCCGTCTGTTGAGCGAGATCGCGGAGAATATAGAGAATATATATAAGCTTCTTGGTAGAAAATTGACCATATTCTGGGCAGAATTTTTGGTCAATAAATGTTAAAATGGCGTATATCTAAAAATGTAGCAAACACTCTTTGCAAAATTTGGAGATGTACGTCATTTTAACATTTATTGATCAGAAATTCTGCTCAGAATATGGTCAATTTTCTACCAGGCAGCTTTAGTCTTTGAAACTGGAATTTAAATCCGATAATGACGGATTCAAAATATTCAACATTCAAACTGATTAAATTGTTTATCAATCTGTATTAATCGGACTCAATGTACAATAATGTTTCGAATTTATCAGTTCTCGATTAAGATTCCAGATTCAAAACGATGTCGCTTTTTTTATACTTTTTAATCAGCTTCAATGGGTGTAGGAATTTTTTGCAGGTTTCTAGCACCGGCTCAGCATACGTAATTTGTACTTGGTTTATGTGAACAAATTAAATTATTTTTCTTTTTATTGAATTAAAAGAAATATTCAAATGTCGACGTTTTTTAAAAATACCGCAGTCCTTCCTGGAACTATAACTAACTGAATTAAAAATTTTTTTTCAAAAATACAAATAATACTTCACTTTTAAATAGAGATTTTAATCTAATAACAATTAATTTTATTCATTTTTAATTTTAACTATTTAATGAACTATTTAATGGCAATAACAAATTATTTTTGAGGAAGCCTCGTGCCAATTGAATTGGCAGAGGTTTTTCTAAGATTCGCGCTAGACTTCATTTTTTTTATTTTTTATCTAATTCGGTATTGATTATTTCAACTGGCAATTTAACACCGCTCGAAGGTCGACATCATGAATTTTTCATACGCAAATGATTTTCCACTAGACCGAAGGTTAATAAGCCACTCGAGAAAGGCCGTAAAAAAAAAGTTAAACAAACAATCGCTATTAAAAAAAAATAAAGAAAAAGCAAATTGCCGTCGCGCTGCGATTAGCCCGTCGCATTATGACACCCATGCATTAACATGAATTATCGATAAATATATGCAGTAAAATAAAACGTTGCTCTTAACGCTGCTACCATCGCTTATCAATTAACTTGTGTCAACGTCGCTCGGCGATAAGCCCCCCTTTCCCCCGCGCAGCTGTGCCTTTACGGAGAGAAAAAGTAGCCTCCGAAAACGAGAGCGCAAACGAAAGTTGCAGGCGATAAAGCACGAGCGGCAGCTGCGGAGACGCGACGCGAAGTGAAAGCGGCGCGCGGGCAATTCGAACGGACTGGTGTGTACAGTGTACGACATATAATGTGCACCTCGTTCCCGGCGCTGCGTCGTCTTCTCCGGGCTGCCGTCCAGCAGGTGCGTCAGCTCGAGCGGGTCGAAGGTGCAGCGCTGGCGCTCCCGGCGCAGCTCCTCGTTCATCTTCTCGGACGAGATCTTCCAGGCGGTCTCCGTGCTCGCCGCCATCGCGCGTGTGTGTGTCCCGGCAGCGAAGACAATAGCGTGCGATCCGCGGCGACGACTGCGCACTGACTGACGCGAGACTATGGCCTACTCCGGCCCCCGTCGCGGCCGCGGAGAGGAGGGATTCCGCGATTGCACGATCCGAGCGGCCTGCTGCACTTGTGTCTCCGAATCTCCCCGAGGCGGCGGAGATCTCCCCCCCCGCAGCCGGCCTTTCACTTTCGCAAACACTGCATCAAGTCGCCCGTGCCGATAAGATTCATTCCTACGATGAGCTTGAATAACGTGTCCGCAAACCTTTTTTTCACTGCTTCACTTATGCAAGTAGTTTAATCGAACGTAATTAAAACGTTGATTATAATGAACGCTAATTGGCTTACTTCTTGTAGGTATGTTTGGTTAAAATCATCAATCGACTGTTTAATGTCACTGTCTTCGTGCTATATTTTTAATGCAATTGTGGAAAATCATCAGGACGGTACAGAAAGTTTTTTATTTATCTGCGAGACTGACGGATGTACCTCGATATCAGTACGCATGCGTGGGTATATATAATACTTGTGTGTAGTTTGTGTACGTACACAGGATCAGCTGTTCGCGCCTGCACAAGTGTTTCGTGTTTATGACTGGCGCCGCCGGCCACTGGAACGGCTCGTTTTGTATTTTGGCGCAAAAACCCAGTGCAATGGCTTACGACGAGAGCTGTCAAATTTTTCGAATTAATAAGCAACTTTGCAGTTTTTCGAATGACGGAAGATTTCTAGCTTTAGCTAATCAGTCTAATTTAATAATAAGAAATACGGGAACTTTCGACAATTACTTAACTTTTGTATTTCCGGATATTATTGAGGTTAGTTTTTCGAATTTTAAAATCTTTTTTATTGTATAAGCAGTTGATTTGAAAATAATTTGTTGTTATACTGTGTGTGTTTTAGAATTTCGAATGGTCGCCGGATAGTGAATATATATTATGTTACAGTACTAAAAAAGCTATTGTGCAGATATTTTCTATATGTTACCCAGATTGGAAATTTAAATTGACTGAAGGAAGTTTTGGTCTGGACAGTGTGATGTGGACTCCAGACAGTAAACACATTATAAACATTGCAGATTTGAAAGTAACATTTTTCATCTTTATTATTATTGCTTTTAGTCTTCTTTATGAAAACAATAATCTAATTTTCATATAACAGGTAGAATTATCAATATGGTCTTTGATTGATCATAGCGTTATTTACATTCAAAACTTAAAATCAAGTGCTACTAAAGGAATAGAATTTAGTCCTGATGGCAAAAGATTAGCTGTTATTGTTACTGATAATGGTCAGGATAATGTTGACATTTATAAGACTGAAGATTGGAAATTATCTAGGGTAAAGATTTTTTACAGCTATTTAAGATAATCTTTTTTTTTTAATGAACTGTGATAAATTATTTATAAAAAATATTAAAATCTTACAAATGTATCGAGGATTATACTGTCGCATAATAGGTATAACATTTAATCTAACATTATATCATGTATTTTTACCATGCTGTCAGATCCACAACTTGCCAGTTGTAAAAGATTGTCTTTCTGTTCCTTATGCTTTGGACGAAAAGCAAGTCTTTTTACAGTTAAATGATGAGCATTTGAAGAATTCAAAAATGCTATTGTGTCCCATACATATTCTTCATTTTCTGCCTGATGAATTTTTCTAATATCGATACATCCACTTTCGTAACCCATAGCTAATATGTACAAAAATTTATCTTGAGTATCAACTGGTGCAAAAGCAAGTGCTGTTATAGAAGTGTCACTTTTATATAAATCAGTAAATGGAGTGACTGCTTCAGTATTAGCTGCAATATTTGCTACACTCCAAATTCCCACTTTGCCATCTCTAGAGCCAGTTGCAAAGTATTTTGAGTCGTGACTCCATGCACAACACCAAATAATTCGTGTGTGCAAGCTATCTTTTTTTGAACTGGATACTAACAATTCGTACTTTTCATTCTGTATCGAAAAAAGGGACCATCTTCTATCTCTTGATACAGAAAGAAGATACTTGTCATCAGGAGAAAATGCTAATTGTGTAACTGTCAGTTTATGAGAAAGTAATTTTTGTGCCTGTGACCATGTTTTTGTATTCCATAAAATTATAGCTGCATGTTCAGAAGATGTAGATTTACATGCATTTGCAAGTAATGCTCCATCGTGTCTTGCTGCCATTGAAAATATTTCGTAGCCGTGTCCATATAACTTTTGCAACTCTGGCCAAAGAGTATGTCTAACTATATCTTCTTCCACAGGGGGTACATTGTAGTTTATGTCTTTTTTTATAATTTGCTCTTGTTCACCGTTAGGATCGTCATCTAAAGTAGCTTTATTAGTTAACCCAAGAGCAGGAACAGATGCTTGTTCAGCCATTACACTAGTATCAAAATCATCAACATCATTTGTTATTTTTTCTAAATAGTTTTTAAAGGTTAATGGAGCTGTGAAAATACGAATAACTTTTTCTTCTGCACCAGAAGCAAACATAGAAGGCTTGAGAATTGCTAAACTTGACATCGCGTATCCATGTATTTGTGGTCTACCAATTTCATGCCAAGATTCTCCAGTTTTGGTAGACCATGGTGCATGAACTCTTGTGGTCTGATCAGTACTTGCAGAAAGTAAAAATCTAATTAAAGAAAAGGGAGATTAGTTTTTTTGAAATCTGAACAATTTTGAAACTATAAGATATATAAAATACTGTAATTAAAGAAAGTTTCAGTAAAATAATTTACCTTCCTTTTGGATCCCAGGAAAGATCCACTACGCCATCATAGTGACCACTAGGTGCAGCTCTTGGTTCCCAATTTTTAGTTTTCTCCTCAAATTCCCATATATGGAAAGATCCATGATACCCATGGGTTAAAATACTCTTTCCATTGGGGCTAAACTTACATCCATAAAATCCAAGAGAATTTCCACCTACTTCTCCAACACGAACAGCCTCAGACCAAATACCAGCACTGCCGCTTGGTTTCCAAACAATTGCTGTTTTATCTAAAGAACATGAAAGTAACATCATAGGTTGTATCTGTTTACCATTTTCCTCAATTAAAGGATGCCAGTGAATTTCATAAACCCATGCATCATGACCACTAAGTATGCTTTCTAACATTATTTCATACTCTTGATCGTGTATGAAAAAGTTTTGCTTTCTAGGCTTTATTTCTTCACTACTAGTTTCATCCTTTTTGTCGCTTGTATAAGTAGAAATTTTCCATAAACGTATTGTATTATCCTGGGAACCGCTAGCTATAAGTAAATTTTCTGAATCCATCAAAAGGTAATCCATACTTGTTACCCAATCTTCATGACCTATTAAAACTTGCACTTTTACAAAATCACCAATTTTTCTGAAAAAAGCAGATACATAATAATTATTAACTTACAATTGAATTTGATATAAAATATGAATTTTTTTAAATTGACAATTAACTTTATTTAATTGTCTTAATTCAGCTATTATTTTTACAGTAGTCAAGTTTTTGAATATATTATAACTTACTTTTGATTTAAATCGTCATGATTTGTATTCAATGATGAATATAATAATATTGTTGAGTCTTCCAATGCAAGTAACAACAAAGGATTTGGTGAACCGTCAGATTTATTTGGCAATAGAGCCAGTCTCGCTCCGATTGGTAATTTTTTAGAAAAATTAAGTATCTGGAAGGGTTCAATTTCTTGATCACCCACTCTCAACCAAAATCTAAAATCTCCATTTATGGATCCAGTACAAATAAGCAAATCCGATTTATTTGTAGTAAAATAAATGGCGTCACAGATATTCGTTGGTTCATTGACTCTCAGAATATCACTGGCTTTGTAAGAATTTTTTTCCAAGTCAATGAGATTCCATATAACGGCAGTGCCATCAGAGGATGCCGATATAAATTCAGTCTCCAATTTTGGAAAGGTTGGTTTGATCCACCTTACAACGTTCACTCGATCAGTATGTACATGCAGCGTAGACAGCACCGATCCAAATTTCTTTGCTTTCGGATCGTATATCGCCACTGCATGATTGGCAGCATAACACACTAAATTATTCCGACCCCAGTCGGCAGTGTGCGGCAATCTATTACAGGCACAACTGATGTAACTTGTCTTTACCATTTTTATGGTGATTTGTTGAGGATCTGCCAAGGAACGCTTAACCTCTAAACCGTTAGAACAATGAAAACATACGCCGGCAGCTTGGTAAAAATAATCTTTTTTAAGGTTATAAACACGAATGTTTCTTATTTACACGGTAATTCATTTTTATCATTTGCATTTAGTGTTAAGCTACTAGTACGAGTACCTTTTTAAAACAACAAACAAAGACTTGCAAGGCTCACAATGGAGCATAAACTGTATAACCTGGTACAGCTGTGTATATAACTATAACGACAGGAATTACAGAGGGTCGAGGAACACTGCTTTTTCCCTTGAACTCTGAAAGGGTCCAATCAGAGACTGAGTTCGCAAAATCGCGCGAAAAACTGATGTAAAGGGAAATATCAAATGAAAAGCAAACTATTTGTTCGATGTACAATACTTCATTTTACTTTGAGCACGTGCGAATTTTAAAAGAAAAATTTAAGAAAAAAATTGAAAATAAACTACTTTAATTAAAAATTCTTTTTTTGTTCAGAAATTAATTTGCGAGGGACTGACTAGCATAGACGGAGTGTGTTGGTCCCCGAACAGTGAAATAATGAGTATATGGTGCGCTATTAGTGGTTTAGCCAAAATGATAATTTATTCGACAGTAACTGAGAGTTACGAAGCAATTTTTCATCCAGATGATAACAAAAACGTCGACAGTAGAGAAAATTTATTAAGCAATGAATTTGACGAAAAAATTCAGGGTTTAGAAATAGTAAGGTGGATGCCCAGCGGACAGTTTCTGGCAATATCGGGTCACAACGAAACGGTAAGAATATATGTTAATTTATATTATTTTAAAACCGTTTAAAATAATATATTAATTTTCATCTACAGAATAAAAGATATATATTTTTTGTCAAATTTAATTGACGTCATAATTTCATAATTCATTCAATGAAATGAAAATAATTAATAAGATCGTAGATCGGTATTTTAGAAGAAAATCATTGTGTGTGCACATGTTGTATTTTAAAATAAAAATTATTGCTTCTTTTGTTTATGACTAAAGAATCCAATTTAGTTCAAAATAAAAAAAATTAAAATTTAAAAAAACATTAAAAATTAATCATGAATTTCGTACGAAAACAAAAAATGCAAGTAAAGCAAATTTTACATTATTTCATAAATATTTCATAATTATTTCATAATAAAATAATAATATATAATAGTAAAAAATGATAGATTCAGAAAAGGTCAATTTTAATTTGCCATTTTTAAAGCACACTGAGAAAGAATTCTAGTAAAAATTACTATCCTTTGTAGAAAAATGACCACAGACTTTAATGTAGTGGAAAAATTACCATCCTATATTGTAAATTTTACTAAAACATATTATACATTTTATTAGAATTATTGTAAAATTTCCAATAATTCTAGTAAAATTTACAAGGGAGTATGGTAATTTTTCCACTACGTGATAGTCTGTGGTCACTTTTCTAGACAGGATAGTAATTTTTACTATAATTTTTTCTTAGTGCACTAGAGAAAAGTGAACTCTTCCAAAACCTGGTAACATTTGCATTAATACCCTAAGTTTACAGGTTTTAAAAGAGTTTATTTTTCTCTAGTACTTAGAAAAAGGCAAATTAAAATAGGTCTTTTTTGAAATGTGTTTTTCTTCGTTAGGAACGACGTTTTAATGTTAAAGAAATTGTTTCAGATTGTTTTATTGAACTGTCTTACATGGAAACCGCTCTTACAATTGCGATTAGAACCCGTTGTTAAAAGTGGAAATTATTTAATCAGAGTATTTAAAGAGTGTGTAATAAAAGAAAATAGAGATAGCAATAAAATGGGTGAAAAAAATTGTATATATGAACGGCATATTAGTAAGTTAAATAAAAGAATAAGTATATACACAAAAGCAATTGTATTCAAAAATAAAATAAATTTTTCCTGACGTTGAAAAGTTTAAGTACACTACAATAGTTTTATATCTACTATAGTTTTGTAGTTTTGTAGGTCTTGGGTTCTGCACTCAGCATCTACTTTACCGCAGTTTCATATTTTTCGGGATTTATCATATTTCTCAAATTAGCAATTTGGTCATAGTAACTCTAAAAAAAATTTTCAAATTAATATAATTTTAAGGTAGCATCCACTTAAACCAGTGCACAAAACAAAGAAGCACAAAATGCTTAAATACTTAAAATGTGCTATAAATTAAAGTTTGTTGCGTGTTGCGATGTATAGATCGTAATATATAAAATTATGAAAATTTCTATTTTTCTTATCACGGTGTTTTTATAATAGGTACTTAAACTTTTGAGCAGTTGGGTTTTAACTTTAATCGCAGAAAGAACCACGTTTTCGTTACTCTTTATACGGAGATTTCATTACCATCCAGTTTAGTACCCCAAATTATTTTAAAATGAGCTATTCGTCCTGCGATTACGTTTCTTGGTATTTTATTAATTTCACCCCTGATATTTTTGTAAAAAATTTCATTGTACATGAGTTTGCAAAAAAAAGTGGCAACTATTTTTGGTTAGTACCGTCATCCTTGAAATTAAAAACAATGCGGTTGGTTAATTATTTCAAGTTTTATGTATAAGTTCCTCATTAAATACGTAATTCTGATATAAAAATTGTATTAACTAGACGCATTTTTTTAAATTTTAAGGATGACGGTATTCACCAAAAGAAGTTTCCACTTTTTTGCAAATGATCCACATGCACACCTACTTTCCTCATAAGACAGTTGAATACAGTTTGCTTTTTCTTGAATTATTGATTACTTGATTTATTGGATTTTTATTAGTGGTAATTAATACATTTTAGTGGACGAAATAGGTGGCCGACCTGTAAATATTCCTATTGTAAAAAAAGAAACGGTCATTGGAGGAGGTTCGTCGGCCGTGTCATTAAATATGATAGATATCCTGGAGTTCAGTCAATGCGGGCAGTATTTGGCAATAAGACATCAAATTTATCCGGGAACACTTTGGATATGGGATATTAGAACCAACGGCATAGACATTTTAATATTACAAAACACTGTATCAGGTAAATTAAAATAAATTTTTTTTAATTACAAAAAAGATCAAGTGTACCTCACGTGCTCACAATTATAATTGTTTTCTACAATTTTAGCGTTAAAGTGGGATCCCTCTTTGCCGCGCCTATTAATTTTCACCGAGAGTATTTACATGTTTGAATGGAATCCGAAGGAAATATCGTGCTTATATGCGCCTCGAGGGATGACGGTGCTCGATGCCCGCTGGCATCCTTCGAGTAATGTCACTGCATTGTGTGGCTACAACCGTGCTATTATTTATCGATTCAATAACTAATTTTTACCTGCTTATTTTTATTTTAATGTATTATACGTCAGTATTACCTTTAATAATAATGACACATTTATATTTTTTAAATGTTTTTTTTTTTGTAAATAAAGTAATTTTGTAACGCTATTTTATCAGCATTTGCTTGGAATAAAATAAAATTATCTTTTTTATACAAATACAGAATATGTTCGTTTTTACTAGACCTCTGTTGAAACGACCTTATAAAATACTATAAAAATAAATTTTTATAGGATTTTATTTATTTAACGTGTGTATCTGCATCAGGAATTCCGTATACATCCTTACAAACATATTCTTAAAAAATTTCGTCCTTACAAACTTCGTAAAAAATTACTTGTTTTTGACAGACAAGTAATTTTCTATAGGGTTTATGCGGACGAAATTTTTTAAAGACATATTTATAAGGATATATAAGGAATTCCTGGTGCAGATACACACGTTAATTCTTATAAAAATTTATTTTTATAGTAT
>UXGC01002163.1:0-13513 GCA_900480045.1 Eurytoma adleriae
AGTTGATTCAAGTAAATATTACTTTAATTCAAGTAAATGTTACTTGAATCAAGTAAGATTTCTTTAGTAACAATAATCTTTTTTCTTAGTGTAAGTCACATTTCACCAGATCCTTAAGGTATAGATTTCAATCTTACAGATTTGCGTAAACATTAAAATCGCGATTTCTCGAAATCTAAAAAACATTTTGTCCGGTTCACCCAGGCAGCCGCAGGTACACAGCGAGCGAAAAAATTGATTTTACCGGAGCGTTAAGAATATTCCCTTTGATTTCCTCGGTTCCGTCCGGGTGGCAGATGTCTTCGCGGAAATTCACCTCGGTTTCTTCGTGACGCACAATTTCCTACGAAATTCTTAGACAGAAGGGGCCAAAGAACTCGATTACCATCGTTATCGGGGAGAGAAACTGAATTTCGGCTTAGCAATATCTCCTCTCGCGGCGCGCACGAAGCGGCGAAGAAGCAGCGGAAAATAAAGTGGAGGGACGGAGAAAGAGGCGAGAACACAGACGAGAGGAGCAGGGCTCCGGTGACCGGTAACTTTTATCGAGTTATCCTCCGCAAGCTCGCTCGGTGCGCAATTTTCGTCTAGCCATCGTCTTAGCTCCGACGAGAGAGAAAGAAAAAGAAAGAGAGAGAAAGAGAGAGAGCGTCGTCTTTTGCCGAGGCCCAATTTTCCTCTCCTCCCTTGTTTTCACCATCCGCTCGTCCGCTTTGACGGAATTACTTTTCTATCTCGGGATCCACCTGGACGCAGGGGGTGCGGCCTCCAGCCGCCGAGTGGAAGAAGATCAGAGCGATGCGCTTTGCGCGCGTGCGCCGGCGAAAGGCGAAGTCGAACTAACGAAGGAGGGACCGGGAGAAAGTCAAAGCCGAGTATAAATCAGACCTGTTTCCAGTTTTTTTTTTCCTATCCCCTGGCTGTGCGGCGTCCTTCCCTCAGAGAGAATCACTTTTGGAGGGGGAGGGCGTGAGTCTTGCGAAAATTGATGACGTTCATACTTCACCGAGTGCCACGTACTCTTCTTAGAGCCGCGCGACTCGCGTAATCCGTGGACTTATTGCCGTAAGGCTTTGAGGCGCGTTATCGCGCCCCGAGAGTTCGGGAGGCCGGAATAGGCCAGGAGAACAAGAAAAAACACAATTCTCGCCCCGTTGGCCCTGCAGCTATTAGTGTTGATTAAATGTAATCCTTGAAACTTTTGGCATTTTAATTGCACTCCCCTAAATTGACGCATCTTTCTCTTCTGTTCCCTTTAGATTTTAAAGTATAATTCTTAGAAGATTCTTATAAAAAATGGCTTAACATGTCACGTTTAAAAGTTGAAATGGTGTAACAAGGTAAATAAGAAATTAAAAAAAACTGAGTCCTTTTAAAGTGATTTATTTTCATTAAAAAAAAGTACTCATTTGCATCGATGTTTATAATCAAAGAATGCATCTATGTGAGTAAGGTTCGACGGTACACATACGGTACAGTTACCCGAGTAGTTATATCTAGCAGACTATCCAATGCTTTTGTCAAGTCATGGACTGCATGTACCCTGCCAAACCTCCATTTATGTTATTAGTTATATGTAAATAATAAAATCCTATACTTGAAATAAGGGAATGAAATTGTTCGATTTTGTATGTCGCTGCCTCCCACACTATTACCAGTACAGTACATGCCTGGGACTCTTGATAAAGAATTTTCTTATCAAATTTATTTGACACGTTTTTTAATATTCTTCCATTAGCGGATACATTCTAAATATTAAATTTACGAATGGAATTTGTTAAAATCGTAGTTGCGATTGCTATTCAATAATATCTTAAATGCGCCTAACAGGAATGTTGCATTACACTACACAACCATTAGCAAGTACATCACCCGAGCAAAAGCAGAGCGTGATCTAAGTTGGCTGGTAATTCGGACTGCTTTGCCAGCGTGCATGATTGACAATCCTAACTGATGCTCCATCCTCCTGAGAGTTACCTTCACTTACCCTAAGTCACACAGTACCAAGAGATCCCCGCGCATTATATCATACTCGAAGACGCAAATTTAAGGGATTAAAACAGTATTCAAGAAATATACATATACAAACTTACTTCATTATCAAAATGAAGGGAATTTTAATTACTTATCATGTCTGATACAAAATTATTTATAATGTATACATAACACATACATTTACGTATGAATAATAAAATTAAGAGCGAAGGATCATATCGTCGCTTCCTACGAAGACTAACACAATTCAAAATTAAGGTCTGTTCTAATTTGCTGTTTTCAGAGAACCAGAGTGAAATAAATGTATCTAGGACCTGAAAAACTCGTGGTATCATTGATATGATACTCTATGTTTATCAGGTTATGGAAAAGTTTATTTTGCTCTAGTGCTTTAAAAATGACAAATTAAAATAGGCCTTTTCTGAGATGCGTTAGTCTTCGTAGGAAGCGATGAGATAGATAAGTGATCTGACAACTATATTCATAATCGACGTGCATTGAAATGCGAAAAAAGTACGTAAAATTAAGCCTCTTCGCTCGTCGTGCAAATGTCTTCATCGTAAATGTCATGCTCGAAGAAATAGCATTCGCGTGAAAGGCCCTTCGCTGCATCGTAGAATCCGCAGAAACGGCGGGACGAAATTGCCTCGGCACTCAACCGGCGCCTCGCTATATCAACAGCCACAAAGGTTCGCGAGACTCTGACCCATTTCATGGGTGCGAGAATTTGCCTCGGTAAGTCGAGCAGCGCCTCGTCGCGGGCCAGATAGCATAAATTCCGTTGATACACTCGCAGCCTGCGGCCAGGTATTTAGATATGAAATGGGGGGCCAAGTCCCGTCGCGTCGACGTCGCTCCGCCCGTCAGTCACGTCCCTCGTAAATGCGATATTTTCTTACGATGCGTTGGCATGAACGAGAAAAAAATCGGACTCGCCCGCGCGGCCACGCGGAAAGTTACGAGCCGCTAATCCGGGATTACGCATTTCGTTTCTGATGTGAAAAGCCAGTCAGAAATAATTCACATTTATTTGTTTGAAGTAGACTTGAAACTGTTTTACAAAAATATTATATCAATGTAAAATGTGTAAAATAAATTTAATATAAAATCAGATGTAAAGTGAAGTAACGTGAAGAATAAGTTATGAAGTATTTAAAAAAAACAATTTGGTTAATGAGAAACATACAGGGTGTTAGATGACGTAAAAATTTAAAACCTTTTCATTTAAGTAGTTTTCATTTAAGTTTTCATTTCGTATTTGATACTTATGTCAATCAATTTGAATTAAAGAATTTTGCTCGTAGGAGAAGCTTTGTAATAGTGATAAAATGGTTTTGAGATAACATAAGGGTTTGTTTTGAATTGTCGGCCCACAGCTGACCTGGTAACGTGTCATTTGCCACGTTAAAAATTATTGTAATTATTTTTGCAATCAAATATCACTTTTATTGAATGGTATATTTTAAAAGATTTTTATTTATGTTTCGGAATGTTGATCACGAATGTAAAATTCATAATTAATTCAAGGCTTCAAAATCAATTCAAACAAATTTCCCCAAATTCATCTTTTGCAAGCAAGCCTTAATTAATAAAATAATGCATTTAATGAAACAATTGAAAGAACGTTACCAACTAGTTAATTTAGCACTACGTTTGCTCACACAGCAGAAAAAGTGCGTTAACTGATTTTACCACGGGATTCAAAAGATTAAACGCGCTCGCCCTAAAAAATTTACATTTTTTAACGAAGTTATTTAGATTGAAAGTTAGACTTAAAAAAAATCAATAAAAGCGAATCTCATCTGGCAGTTAATTGCTGGGTACCGGGCGTACCTCCCCGGGCACTCGACTCTCGGGCTCGAGCGCTGATGTCGTTAGACGGTTTAACGGGGGGGAAGGAGGCCTCGCCCTTCGATTCCCAGATTATTTAGGCTATCTTCGAGCACCGCGCGGGATGATCTTTGAATAAGTCCCGGGCTACGGCGGCACGCGCTCGCGGATGCCGGGATCCTTCCCCCTTCGTTTCCTTCTCACCTTCCTTCGTAGCCGGCGGCGTCTGTCTCGCGCGCGCGCCAGCCGCAAAATTCGACGCCGACGGAGGGCGGAAAATGGAACTCGTTGCCGTTTTCTTCGGCGGAACACTGCCGTTGGGAGGGCCGGGGCACCGCCAGTTGTGGCCCACCGCATCTCTCCAGGCGGTGCGCGCACAGCTGAGACGGTACTGCGGTCGGGAGACTACGTTTTCATTCTTAATTACTATTTGCTAATTACATTTTTTTCTTACGTTGATTTCTAGATTGGACTTTGTAAATTTAAATATTCGTTGGTATATATGGACGATTTGTTGATGATTGATTGATAGTAAATAATCAATTTATACTTTCTAAATCTCATTCAGTGAAATTTCATTAGTTTTCAGTGAATTTCACTGATTTTCCAGTTCAGATCATGTCACTTTCACTGGTTTGCCCTGATCTGAACTGAATATTAGTGAAATTTCACTGAGTGAGATTTAGAGAGTACTAAATGTAGATTGAACTATAAATGTATACTGAAGATAGGAATAAATTACTCGTAATTACTTCGATTGATATTTCACTCATCATTGCAGGATTTTAAATCTGTATTTTATTATGCTCTCTAATGTTGAATTAATGCAAAACTACTAAATCACGCTAAAAATTAGTTAAATGTGATCTACTAATCATCAATTAGTGGAGAATTTTTCTCTAATTTTTGGGATATTTAGGGATTTTTTACTAATTCAACTTTAGAAGGTTTACTTTCAGCAAGTTCTTAGAGTACTAAAGGAATTCCCTTTGAAATCTAGACCTTTAGGTCTTACTATTTGGTTTATAGGTATAAGTAAAGAGTGATATTTCAGCGCGTTAGTGAGTAAATTTAAAATTTATAATAAAGCAAAATTAAACTAAAACTAACAACAAAAAGCTCTAAGAGCATGAACAAATGGACAGTTCAAAAAATCCTTTCATCAATTAGAATTTGCAGGAAATTCCTCAAAATCTCTACTTTAAAAGAGGCACCCCTAAAAAGCTTTCTCTTTGATAAAATAATACTAGACAATTTCCAGTACAGTGACATTTTTACGTTCACTAATTATTACATACATTTCCTATTTTTATCTCAAGTAAATTATGAATACCCACAATCTTAAATTGCATAAAATTTATTACTGTTTATTATCGTAAACTTGAATCAATCGAAGGATCTCGGCTCCATTGCGCGTCGATACACTCGGCTCAAAAATTCAATATCCTCCCGGCATGAAATCCAACATATAAATATCGTGATAGACGGACTCGCGGTCCCTAGAGAGCACAGCCGTCGAAATAATTCAAGGTTGCGTTGAGCGGAATCTTGCGCTGAGTTGCCGCGTCGCCGTCTTGCCTTCGGGAAAGGATCAATGCTCTTCCTTTCCTTGGCCGGCGTAAAGAACCCTTGGGAAAAAATCCGCTGGAAGTGTCAGTGACTCGACAATGTGAACTGTAATGCTAAAGAAATACTGCTGCAGCGTAGCGACCTTACAACAAATATTTTATAAGTGCAGGATCTGTGATAGGAGAAAATTAGACACTGGATATGTACAAAGGTAGAGCGGTACACAAAACACAAAAAAATTAAAAGTCAAAGAATATTTGCAAATTGGAAATCAATCAAAATTGAAATTTAAGTTCAAAACATTATGTTGCTAAAACACAATTTTGTCCATTACATATTATGTCGTGTATTATACATCCTTCTTTTTCTTATCGATCACGAGATTGATTTATATGTCATTAATTTATAGAATTATATAATAAAGTGAAACGTAAAGAAAACGGGAATAAAGCTAAAAAAGAACAACCTCACTTGTATCGAGCGCATATCTTTTTACTGAATAAACCTGTTGGCATGAACATTTATTAAAAATGTTACCGCATAATTTCTTTAAAAAAGTAATCAGAAAGCCCAGAAAGAAAAGCTTGAAAATCGAAAGCAAAATCGCGCTACTTGTATCAAGTAGCTTTTTAACTTCTAACTTGCCTTTGTTCGCGTCACTTAATATCCTGACGAGTCGCCTGGCTCCTGCAAAATATTCAAGGAGGGAAACACAGAATTCACGTATGTAAAAGACGCCTAGAGGCGTGACTGCGCCTCGCAATCGCAAACGAGAATCGCAAAACTCAATTTCCTGGACAAGAAGTTCCGATGCCTGTGCTCGGTGTGCGTAGTGTGCCTGCAAGTGCGCGACTATGAGCGTAAAAAAATTACGATGTAGATACATCGCCGAAGTAAATTACAAGTTTTTCATTATAGTCATCCTTCATAATTTGACGTTTCTTGTAGTTATATTCCCATATTTAACTTTTAAGTCTTTTAAAAAGTGAATAGTTAAATTATTAAATTATTAAATGTATTTGGAAGGATATTAATTTAGATGGTAGTATCAGTAATTAAATTTCCTGCAGAAAAGGTAATGTTATAAAGGAGTGAAGATTATTACAAAAATAAAGGTGTATGATTCATGAGGAAAAAAAGGTCCAGCAATAAAATAACGCAGTAAAGTGAGTTACCGTGTAATAAAGTTAATTTTGTATAGTTCATATACCCACGATGTAAAAATGTTTCATAAAATTTATGACAGAGTTAAAAGGATTACACCCCAAGGATATAAAGTTACTGCTTTAATAATATCATTTTAAACACAATATGTCTAATAAGCTTACTGACCAGCTTAATAATAACTTTGAATAATTTAAAAAAATATATCGATCGAACACAAGTTTAAACGAAGCTGGCTACTGGAAATTGTGAATTTAAATTGCAGGACGGATATATAAGTTTGAAGTGATCAGGGGATGCGCTTAATATTTCAGGCTCGCCTCCTACCTTGAGTAATGCCACGGCGCCGGTGTTCTCTACGGGACCGAAGACACTGCGATCGACGTGAGCCTGTCAATAGACTTACACCACCCCCTCGGCCCATCCCTCGTGTCTCCGCGCACTCCGAATAGCAATGAGCCTTTTCGGGATTATTATGCCTCCGAGTCTTTTATTAATTGAGTCGCGGCTACAAAATTCACGTCGGGTGATATTAAACATTTTTTAATTAAGCACTACAAAATCCTGGATCCTGGATGCACCGCTGCACGTAGTAATACCTATAGCTAATAAATAAATGCATCTGCAAATAGTCCGATATTGTTTATTGCGAGTACAGTTTCATCGGTTTATTGGAAACCGAATGAATTCGCTCGTGAAAAAATTTTAACGGGGATTTATCATTCGAAGCTCAAGACAGGTACAATGAACATTTCGTACCAAAATAGCCTTGCCCCGGTGTAATCCTATCAATAAACCGCTGATGCATTATTCAGATCCGATCAGCGACAGAGAATGGCATGACGATTCGGTGATAATTGCGAAAAGTGACGCCTCGTTAATCGTGCTAGTAGTAAATAAATGATTCTCCTTGTTACCAGCTTATGTCAGAAACTAGCACACTTATCTATTTTTGAAATTTCTAAAAAAAGAGCCATTTGCAAATTAAATTTTCGTCGGATTATTGAGTTTTTTGTAGCTTATTTACGTTTTCGACACTGAAAAAGAAAATTATTGTTACTAAAGAAATCTTACTTGATTCAAGTAACAGTTACTTGAATTAAAGTAATATTTACTTAAATCAACTGAAATATACTTAATTCAAATAAAATTTATTTAGTAACAATAAGCTTTTTTCAGTGGATCGTTAACTGTAAATTTAATCTATAATCAAAATTAATCCTAATTTCTACTATACGAAAATGAATGATAAAATCAATGAACATTAATGATAAATCTAATCTATAATATCCAGTAGAATTTTAAAAAATTTTATTAAAATTTAATGCATTAAAAATTTAATTTTATTAAAACTAAATAATTGAAAATTGAAAGCTACTCAAAAATAAGAAACTTCAAATTTTCTTGACAGTTACGCCGTAAATTTCATTTATGTACACAAAAAGATTTTTAATAATCTTCATTTCTTTACCTGCAGTTTTTAAGTTTATAGTAAGTTTTACTATATTCTAATTTCAATAAAGACTTTTTACTCCGATAAATACACAGATAAATAAATATATACATTAAGTGACTATAAACACCAATTAGTAAAGAATAAATAGTAAGAAATTAGTACAATTCCTTAATTATTTCAATTAAACTTTCCGATATTTAAAAAAAAAGGTAACTGTACCGATTAACCCGCTGTTTTTTCTTCATACAGCTGGCGCAAAATTTAGTCAGGCGCATCATGCATAAAGCATAAGAGAGCTGCAGGAGATTAAACAATGCAGTAAATTGCGGGGCGCAGAGAGAGCGAAGCCTCGGGTTCTTTATTTTCGCGTGAGACTTTATTACCTAATAGGCAAATCCGATACCCAGGGCTACGTGCGCGCCGCTCGAAATCCCCCGGGCCACATGCAGGTATCGCCGCGGTCATTGAACGGTTCGACTGTTGTTCCAGGTACGCTCTGTTCTCGATATACTAATTCAGCCGCGATACCTTTTTTTACAGCGAACTGCAATAATTTTTATCGGCCCATTGTTCCCCTAAATGAAAAGCCCGCCAATATTATCGACCGCGCCGACGAAATTTGACCCGAAATTAAAAGTTCCGCAGGGAAATGCAGGAGAGGAATTCGTTTAAGAATTTCAATGCGTACATTTTTTACGATTTTTAATCACGTAAAAATGTTGGAGTAAACATTTTTTTAATAAAACGATAAAAATAATAAATATATTGGATCTAACAAAATAATAAATGTGCGTTTGAAAATGTTTCCGATAAGCGAGCCTTTTGTAATTGTAGCGTCATTTTTGTTTTTCAGGTCAAAGTGATGCTGCGAGTTTCATCCGGCGAAGGCGGCAGTTTTTTCAGCGCGGACAAGCGAAAAAAGCAGGTGACACTAATCGACCCGGCTTCGGCGCAGTCGTCCACTGCGGAAGATCGACGACCAACTGTAGCGGCACCGAAAATGTTTGCCTTCGACGCCATCTTTACAGAGGAGGATTCACAGGTATGCAAATCGAAACTAACAGTGTTTATTACCGATTCCTTCGATTATTCATTTATCTTACAAGTGCAGTAAAAACGGTCGTGTTACATCACACTTACAATTGCAAAGCATCAACATTTTTTTATAAAGATTTAAAAACGTTTCGTACTACTTTACTTACAATTGCGGAACATATCAATTTAAAAAAAATCAAATATTTTAAAACTTACTTAGAATTGCAATACTTAAAAATTTTTTTAAATAAGCTCGTGAAGGGGAAAATTGCGATAAATTGGTAAAGATAAAGAATTATATCCGCTGCGCTATTTTAGTAAACTTTTTAAAAGAACTGCAATCGGAGCTAAATGAGATCTTAAGAAATAGAAGCGAGAACGGAGTGAACGTGCTACGCGAAGGACTTTAGTTTATTCCCGGAAACGGTCGGGCGTACCTGCCTGGAGCATAACTAAACTAATTTATCGACCTCTAAAACTCATCTCCGTCTACATTCGGGCAGCCCCCCCGACGTTGTTGCTCTTACCACTTTCGCCTCGGTATGAACGTTGACGTATAAACTATAATATAACGGATGTTAGCGCCGTGTGCCATTCTTCGCGCCCGTTTCAGCTCGCGCCGACAAATGTGTTCCTCTCAATTATATCCTTTGACGTTGACTGTTCGTGTTACCTTTTGTCAAAACTCAAGTTGCCTCTTTATTAATTTCCTTGTTAAGTGTTATTTATAGCGTAAATTAGGATCTCGTTATACGAATGCAAAATTCGTAGTTAGGGATATTTAAACCGTATAAACGTTCATTTTATTATTTAAAAATGACAACAAAATTTCGAACATATAAATCTGTAGTGTTTTCTTTGGAAATTGTATAAAGAATCAAGTCGCATTAACTTTATAATTGTAGAAGAAAAATGCTTTGAAAAATTTGAAAATATTACACATAACTATAGAGTGACTTGAAATTTAAATAATTTAATTAATAATTAAAATTTTGATACCAATAATATGACAAATTTCTTACTCACATTTTGTTTTAATTCCGAGGTATATTCACTTAATTTTATTTCTGTAAAGAAAATGAGCTTTTCCAGCTTTTCTTTGTTTTTCCGGTACTTTAAATACTTTTGCGTTAAAATTACTGCCAACGTCACCTAATAATCAAAATTGAAAAGTACATACATTTATTCTACTATAATACAAATAGTTTAATTAAATTTATTGAAAATCATATGAAATTTTGAAACTTTAAAGTAACACTGTTAAAAATGGTATGTGTAAAACCACACTGAGAGAATTTTCCTGTAAAAATTCCGGTGAAGCTCACCGTAAAAATTACGGGAAAAAACGTAATCGTGAGGTTTGCCATTTTGGAAATATTTAAAATGATTGTAAATTTTATGCGGAGCTTGCAGGATACGAAAATCTCGGCAAACATTACGGTGATGTTTCCGTAAAAATTACGAAGCTTTTCTCGTAAAAGGAGCTTTGCCTGTAAAAATTACGGAGTTTTTCACGTAAAAATTGCGGAGCTTTTTGAATCGCGCAAGCTCCGCGTAATATTTACAATGATTTTCCCGCAAAAATTTCCAAGATGGCAAACCGTCCCACAATTACGCTTTTTCCCGTAATTTTTACGGTGAGCTTCACCGTAATTTTTACGCGAAAATTCTTTCAGCGCAGAAGCTAAGAATTTAGAAAATAACAAGTTAACATTATCAATCGCCCCTCTTGACGCGATAAATGTAAAACTGTGCATTGTTGCCAAAAAAAGACACCTTCGATTTCTTTTGGGGAGTACATCGAGGGTTTTTCCATCGGTATTGGACGGAACGTGTTTTTCGATATTTCAATATTCTCGAGAGCGGGAGGCGCGTACGGAACAAGGATCATTCAGATGGAGTACGCGGTTCACGCGCTTTTGTCTTTCGACCTTTTTTTCGTCCTCTCCACACTTCAATTCCCGCCTTTCTCCCATCGAAATATTACACAGCCGAATATTCCCGAAGAATGGGGAATCTAACAACGAGCGCTGTCTTTGTACGGCTACGCGGCTTTGCCGCTGTGAAACTGCGATGAATAAAATCGATTGGTGCCGCGATATACCCCGAGCAACGCCGGCTGTTTGTACCTGTGAAAAGTATTGCTATTATTTCATTTTAGCACTTAATTAATTTCCATTGTTTTGGTTATATTTAAAATTTAAGGAAATAAAATATAATTTGTTTATTTAATTAGTAAATTATCGTGCCCGGAAATTTTATTGTAGAGTATTTTCAAGACTACACGTTTATTTTAGTTTTTCGTCAAAATGTCACTCCACTCGTTGGCGAGGATGGCAGAATAATTAAAACTTGCCTGGGGGGCCATTTCAGTCCCCCGGTCCTTTTTTTTCTTTTTTTATACAATTTATCACTCTTTACACCCTTTTATTTGACAGTAGAAGAGAGATTCTGGGTTCTGATACATATCAAAACATTTTAATTTTCATAGTACAAACAAAATTATTAACAGTCTAAACATTCATTAAATAACAAAAACTACGAAAATATTGATGGAACTAGAAATAATCAGATGGTTGGCTGTGCAGACGTCTATTTCCTTGAAATTCGCGGTTTCATGTGTGTCTCATAGACAATGTTTGAAGAGCGTATTGGCGTCCTTGGGCAAATAGCGTAAAATTACGGCAATATCATATATACCTACACCCCGATTATTATTATTGATTTATCTGAAAAATTAGTTTACTAACGCTAATAAAATCGTTGGATTCAAATTTTATTATTGACATTGATCTCTTTGATTTACCTACGCATTCTAGGAATTTAATGAGTTTTATTCGTTCGTTATTTTTTTAACCGGAGCGCACAGTCAATCGAGTTTCCTTTTTACCGAATTCTCATGATATAGTGCAAAAAGCAATATTCAATATGTAGTGCGTTTAATTAAAAAGCGGGTCGAGTGAATTGAATGCATCGTACTTTGAAAGTCGACTAGTATCTATCTTCATCACTCGACAAACTCGCGCATCCTCCCATATTCGTTCTTGTTTCATATGACAGAAAACATCGTTGACTGTAGGCCACGGTAAAAAAATGTTTTTCTATTGCTACCTTTCAAGCGCATAGAAATACTTTTTAATCTTTTATTTTTATAAAACTAGTAAGTTAACAAGTGGTATCTGGCCACGGTTCATTATCAACAAGCCACCAGCGGAAATGTGAATATTATAGTGGATGGGAATTAAACAATGCTATAAGAACGTATCTGCGTCTACCCTCTGTGCCAGTGAGAGTGTCGTCAGTAACGATATCCTGGAGAGGAGTCTGGCCGGCAGAGAGTGAAAGGATCCTTCTGGAAATGGGTCTAAGCAAAGGATTTATGAAAGGCTTAACCACACGAGTCTTAATGGGATCATATCTCAACTTTGCAACCTTCAACAGAGCCACCTTCCGATCACGAGGTCCGAGGTACATCAGATAGGCGCATTCTCCCGAATGCGAGGAGTTGATTCCACTGACCAAGTTGAACACTAACTGATCAGCTCAAATGGAATGGAAGCCGAGTGAGATGGAAGCCTTCCCCGTTGGCCTCAATGACTATTAGGTCATTGAGTTTCCGATTCGCACGTGGCCGGAGCCGGACGTGGGGATAGGCACATGGGCTTTAGCCCTTTGCGAATCATAAAAAAGAAAAGATGCTACCCAGCGTTGCCTGTTGAGGGAAGAGGGGCTAGTAGCACCACCGGATCACAGGATGAATGGGACGTTAAAAAATATAAAAAAAAACGCGATGCCTTGGATTCAGATAAAACAAGTCAGTCCACCTAATCAATGACGATCACAGGCACACTGGAATCATCAAACTGAGCAGGATGTCCATCGGTACCCTCAGGGGTCGCTTGCGGAGGAGGCTGAACTGCCACACCATCTCCTGCGTCAGCTGGCAAGATATTAATAACCTGGTCAATGATCTGGTTGTACCGCTCTGCGGTGTAATTGCAGAGGGCATGATCAGCTGGAGGATCGGTGGCAACATCACTCCGATGATATGACACCATCTGCCAAACGGGCTCCCCCTTTTTGCTGTCGCATCGATGGGATCTGGGACCGGTGCAACCCCTCGGAATTACTGACCGGCGATGAACAGTCTTCTCATGACCACACGTTACGCATAGCCAAGTATATGTATCTAGATGGAGATAGCTATAATCCAGGAATCGTGAAATCTGATATCCAGATGCATCGGATACCCGGCGTGCCTCATTCTGGAACCAAGGTCCGTGGCCGTCTGGTCCGTCATTGAGGTGAGCGTTATGCTCGACTTGGTTGACGCGCAACCTAGGCCAATTTAGGCGGATCCTGCGCTCGATCGGCGATCCGCCTCGATCAGTGGTGTGGACTCCTCAGTAAGGCACCACTGGTCTCACCTTAGACGCCTGCCTCGCAGATCTTACGGAGGACTTA
>UXGC01002164.1:0-13507 GCA_900480045.1 Eurytoma adleriae
AAAGGGCTATGAGATCAAACTAAAGGTATCTGGCTTCATGTTTAGGGTCAAAAAAACACCATGTAAAGTTTCGAAGATACCGTGTTCCGGAGGTGAGACAATATCCTGGTTAGTTTCTCTCTAGATCTCATTATAATAACTTTTAAGGTATTATGAAATTAAAAACAGAAGTATGTGAATACTGAAAGACGTATTAATCTCTATTTATACACAAATGTCTTCATCTTAACTTTCTCAACCATTTCTCCACTTCTTTATAGATTCAATAAAAATGTATTAATTTTTTGTACAAATTAGCGAAGATTTTGTTTTTCATAGAATACAGGTATACGATTGGTTTTTAAACTTTAGGTAAAAAAAGGTATTTGAATATATATCCATAAAACAATTCCACAATAAAAATAAAAATTTTAGAATGCTAATGATTCATCTAGAAATCCGTACTACTCTTACATGTCGAAATAATGTGAAATTTTAAAATAGTTGCCCAACTTGCTGACCATGAAAATTAACAGTGTAACGAACCAAAACAAATCTTCGTCATCCGCAAGATCTCGGCAAACAAAAATACATCGAGCGAAGCAGCCGTGCGAATCAGCACATCGACGCGATACACCGTCCGCGGTTCGATTTACTTGTCATCACGGTTCGACCGGCGCGATAACGATTTCATTTGAATAAACAAAAACAGAAAAAGTCCCGATAAGCCCCGAGGCGTAGTACTCACTTCCTCGACATCATCTCTGCCTCGCGTACACACTTACCGTCGCAGACGCGCTGCGGAACTCCCATATCGACGGGATCCCCGAAGAGCGGCCGTTGGGTCTTCCTGTGGGAAGTGACAGCGCGGGATTTTGCCGATCGCCGACTGCGAGAGTCCAGCCGGGGCTTCCAGAAACCGGGGGGACCCACGCGGGGTCGTCGCTTATCGGCGCCGCGGGGTCAGCCACGTATCTGCGCTCACGCGCGCAACCATGTTTACCAGCGTGCGACTCTCATTGTCGGCGGAGCGGCGTCTCACATGTCCCTTCTCCTTTTCTTCTTCTTCGACGTTTTTCACGTTACGATCGATAATGCGCTGCGCGCCGGCCCACAGTGATCGGTCGATCAAAGACCGATCCGATGAGCGGACTTTGCTTGTCCTAGAAGATAATGGACGAGCGCAGCTGAGATTTCACTTTTGTTTTGAGTAACGACTGAAAAAATTGTTGATTAGATTTATCAATACCATATTCATTTTCTGTAATCAATTATTTGTATATATCTTATAAAACTTGTTAAAATGAATTTGCATAAATTATTATTTTTATTAGAATAAGATAAGATTGAATTTTCAAAGAATTGCATGTTCTTGAAGACCTTCGGTCTTTGATTGCATTTTACTGATATAACAAGTGTCTACATTATCGTGGACCTATTCCAAAAAAAGTTATTCGATACCTTTTTAAATTTATCTACTGTTTAAACATAAAAATAGGGAACTTAGAATTCTTGACAATTATTTCACCGAAATCATTATCAATAACTCACTAATGTGTGGTTTATAAAAGTTTATTACAAGTAAAAAATTTTTTTCAAGAAAGTGTAAATAGTACTTAGTTTTTTATAAGAATACCCTCATGAAAATAAACTACTGAAAAAACTATTGTCAGAACTATTGGATAAGCAACTGTTAAACTGCTGGTGAACTGCTGATAGATAACATAATTCCAATAATAAATTGGCGACTACTGACTAACTACTGACTGGTAACTACAGGTAAACTACTTGTAAATTACTTGAAAATTTTTTGAAATGTTGGCAGTAGTTGCCAATTTACTATTGGAATCAAGTAACTCATCAGAAGTTTTCAATAGTTTGCAGTACTTCTTACAGTGGTTTTGTCCAGTAGTTTATTTTTGTAAGAGTACATTAGTATTTTTACTGAAAATTGAATTCAATAGATTATTTCGAATAAATTTAATTTTAAAATGATGAAATTAGGTTTGCGTGCTGATAAAACACCAGTTAGCAAGAATGAAGTTATTATGATGATGTAATTTGTGCTCAAATTGTTCTTCATATATTGCGTTTTGGTTTGAAATTAGGATAATTATTGGGATCAAGTTAATAGAAAAATTAATCTGTTTTGCAGTAATTTTTATTTACTAACGAATAATAACAATGATTACACTATGTTGTTTTCTAAAAGTTGCCTTACTACTTTTTTAACAATTTTAGTAAAAATTCATATTATTTTCAATTGGTGTCAATTAGACTTTTTTTCCGATTGTTGTAATGCTTTGTCAACAGCAACTTTTTTAAGCTGTTTAAGACTCTCAAGTGCTTCGTTGGTGGACTGGGGCTTCGGCCCTGCAGTACTTTTTTCTTCCGATTCTTCAGAAGAGGTGAATCTGTCCACCAGATTTTTCAAACTCTCCAGATGCATCTTCTCCTCTTTACTGCAATTCTTGCAACCATCGGCGATTTCTTTCTTCGATAAGTAAAAGTTTTTCAAAGTTTCGGCGTTGAGTCCTTCGAGGCCAATGCTAAGCCACGATGGAATGGATTTACTCTTCTCCACTTCACTGTTAACTTTTGCCTTTGACATTATAATATCGACTATTCTACGTTGGACCGGTGTTTGCGGAGTTAGGGTCATATTTTTATCGATGATTTCTCTTAACTCAAGAACGTAAGCAGGATCCATTAGCAGGCTTGAAACAGTGTCGGAATCCTTTTTAAAAGTGGTGATGTCTGTGCCGAACAGCCATTTTGCAGTAGCGATGTGTAATTTATCTTTGCTCTTTTCCAGTTCGGGATTCGCTTTGCATCGGTAATACCAATCTAGCAGTTCAAAATTTGGACCAACCACTGGTTCCAAGTGTTTGGCCATCAATGTAGGAAGAGTTACTTCTGGGAGAATGTAATCATAGTGTTTCTCTTTGTCCACAGATTCTTGTTTCAGTCCTGAATTTTCAGATGTAGGGTCGTTCGCAGCTTCACGTTTTACTATCATTTGTTTATAAACTTCAAGGCTATCTTCATCTGCATAATCAAGTACCACGATTGAATCTGGACTATTCCGCAAAATTTGGTATATTTTGTGTTGATCGTTATCTAATGAATTTGCAGACTTTGTAGATTCAGTAGTTACGTCATTTAATTTTAATAAAGTATTCTTTTCAATATTATGATCATCTTGAATATTTACAAATTGCTCGAGTTTTCCATTCGCTTGTGCCTCTTTAACGCAACGGTTGGAATAAAGAGCCACAGCTGTCCAGCTTAAAATTAGCAACAGTACTACGAGTACGGACACCTTTAAGAAGTTAAGAATTTTACTGTAACAATCATCTTCTTTAATATCTAGCGACGGTGTCAAAATGTGAATTTTGATCGGATCCATTCTATCTTGGACATACACTGTTTCAGCTGAAAAAACCGTATGTTAATTTTAATAATAAATTGTGGTGAAATTAATAATTATACACTTTTTATGTAACAATGAAAAATATTTATAGATAATGTTCTTGTGATTGCAGAGATAATTAGTAATTAATAGAAAGTAATATTGATACTAATTTGTTTCTTGGTAACATTGCATATGAAATTAAAACTACTTCTTCAATTTTTCGTGAAGTTAGCTTAATCACTTACCCTTGACATCGTAAATTTTACACTGTTCCTTCATATTAGCAGATCAATTGCAAACTGATCTTATTCTTACTGTATCAAATTAATTTATTCCACAAAACCGACGATATATTGAAAAAAGCTATGAATCGAATAAAAATCTTATCAACTGATAGTTGCCAACGTCACAGGAATTTACAAAAAAATATATTACTTTATTAGATGTATTTTTTACCAAATAATCAGATTATTGATTCATTTTTTACACTTATTTGATTTTTTTGCAGAATCTTGTTGCCAGAAGTAGCTTATATTATCTTATGAAAACGCATTCTTCTGCATCGGTTATATGTTTATGAAACTCAGTAAAAAAATGATTAAGTGAACAGCAACGTTTTTAATCATGTATTTACTTAAAAGATTTATCCATTTAAATAATTCAACAAATTCAATTTTGTAGTCTTAGTTCTGTGAACTTGATTGGATCTAATAAGAAAAAAACAATTGGTATCGTTTTAACTTCTCCAATTGTTTCTGTTCAAGTAATATATTTTAAAATTTTATTCTTTAACTGTAATTATTAAAATGTTTGGTTTAGAAAAATATAAATGTAGGAATAAAAAACATTTACAGTCAAAATATATTTGTATAAAAAATTGTTAAATTTATTTATTATTATTTTTAACTATTAAAAACAGTTTTATAAATTATCAAAATTTAAGTATACCCTAAAAAAGTTGTGATATATTTTATTTACAATACGTAAGTCGCAAATTTACATGTAAATAGCAAAAATTTTCAAGTTAAATCTAGTTGAATACAAAATACGCTTTAATCTAGGTTTCGTTGTTTTATTCTAGAAACAGGTACAACTCCTTTTTTACATTATATTTTCAAAACTCGTGGTTTTAATTAATAATCAAAAGGATCATCAGGATCATATACAGGTAGATCTTCTTCATTGTCTAGATTGTAATTTATCGATTGTTCATGTAACCACTTCAGAAATGCTTCGTCATTCATTTCTTCAACCGAGGGTAGGTCAGAGGCTGGAAAAGGCAATTTTTCAGTGGGATTCAAATTTGCATTCGATGATTCAAATTGATTAGAATTCGGTGAGATTTCTTCTGCAAGATCTTTGTCCTCTTCATTATCATTCTTGATTGTTGAAGCATCTGTTTCTTCTTCTGACTGCTCTATTTTATTATAACTCTCGATTAATGAAGTTGTTGTTTCTTCGGATGACTTTTCGGTTTGTTCATATTCTTCTGCAACTTTTTTCATTGCTTCAATGATATTTTGTTGCTTTGAATTGGACTCTTCAGAATAGTCGTTTTCTCTTTCGAGTATTTTCTTCTGCGCGTCGATAATAGCTTGTTGAATTTGTCTCAAACGATCTTCCTCGACTGACGATACATTCTCATTATATGGTAAATATTTGTTTTTCTCGGTTGCTTGAAATATGTCTGCATTGAAAAAAAGAGGATACTGTTCTAAAGTTGATACCAACGGTTCCTCACTGAAGTCGTCGGCATCAAACTTTAAAAGTTCCAATTCAGTATTTTCAGCATTTAATTCAGTTCTAATTTTACTCAAATCATCTTTTATCATAGGATATAAGTTACGTCTTTCGTCCATTGATTTTACTACAAGTCTTCGAATTGGTACACGGTCCTGTACTGAAGGATGAGTTGCTAAAAACCAGCTCTTAAGATGATTTGAATTACTTATGGCGATGGACTTTGAGGCTTCAGTAAAATCAATCATATTGAGGTCATATTGCTCTTTAAGTTGCATCTTCTCTAGAAGTTTATCAGCAATTTGATTTTCAACAAACGTGTCTGCTTCGATTTGTTTTTGAGGATTTACGATGTCGGAAAAATCTGAAATGTAAGGATCCTCTAATATTTCATTTAACCACATTTCCATATCTATATCAAATTCAGATATGTTCTCATTATAAAGTACTTTGGCAGCGTACTCTTTCTTTTTATCGTCTTGAGGGGAAAAGGGGCTTAGAAATGTGCTGTGATACCAGTGCGCTAACTCGTAATTATTCCCAACAAACGGCATCAAAAGTTTAGCCATGGTGACAGAGTAATCTCTTTTGGTGGCTGCTTTCGAATTTATTTGAGGGTTATTCATAGTTTCGCTGGTTGATAAGATTTCACGTGATTTATCTTCAACCGACGATACATCTTGACTAATATTTTTATCGAGATCATCAATACTCGTATCTTCCGAGCTAGTTTTTTCTTGCGACTTCTCTATGGGATTATCTTCATTTGATTTCCACGGATCCTGGTAATTAGACTCTGAATGCGCAAATTGTATAGGAGTTGAAATTCTTTCTGGGTTGAAAGAATTACCAGATTCACTCTTAATTTCCTCTTGTATAACCGCTACTGCTTCTACATCAGGATCTTCTTCTTCACTACTTGAGTTAGAGATCTCAACAACAAAGTGGAGAGTTGGCAGATTGTCATTATCGTCCTTAATTTCTTCTTGAACAATAGCTACAGATTCCTCCCTCGGTTTTTCCTCCGCACTGCTAACGTTTTCTAAGTCAACAATTTCCAACTTCTCTTCATTGTTTTTAATTTCTTCTTGAATAATAGCTGCAGATTCTTCATTTGATTGATTTACTTCGCTACTTGGTTCTTCGTATATACCCATTAAATTTGCAATATCACTGATCAGCTGATCGATCTCATCAACTTCTAGAGGTTCCATGAATTTTGTCATGTCTTCACCAGAATTTTGTACATTTTCGTCTTCAAAATTGGAGGTCACGATGATTTCGTTTTTGTCGTTCTCTTCTGCAGATTTGTATATATTTTTTAATAATCCTTCCATGGAGTCTTCTTTATCAGAAGTTAATTCCTTGTCAGGAGAACTAGACAATTTTACATCTGGTTGCATATCTATCGAAGAAACCTCAGACTTAGGTTCAGGCTCTGCTTCCAGATTAAATCTTTTTGCAAAATAGTCGTCCTGATGTATCTCCAGAGGAATATTAACCAATTTCACGAACGCTTGTTGGTCTGTCTCAGAAACATCATCTTCGTTTACAGACTGAACTTCAGGAAGATTTTCCAAATTCAACCTTTCTTTAAAAATATAATCGTGTAACTTAGTTTCTAAAGACTCACTATTGATGTTCTGCGATTCATTCTCATTATTTTCCTGTTTCGGTGCAAAGTCAATAATGCGAATGCCTCCAACATTTTTCATTTTTATAATTTGCGGGATATATCCCATGTCTTTAAAATTAAAAGCAACTTTATCTACTGGCAATTCCGATCCTGCAAGGGATTCAGGCGCAGACGTTGCTGCATATGAGTCAATTTCATTCCGTACGGCATCCTGCTCATTAAACATAGACATACGGTAAACCTTATTTCTGAATGATAATTTATTTTCCTCGCTGTTGAAATCATGTTGATTGCTTACTAGTTGCTCTGTCTTCTCATCAGATACTAATTGTCGGGGATAGTAGTTGGAATACAAAGTTACAGCTGTCCAACATAAAATTAGCAGAAGAACACAGAGTACAGCTACCCTTAAAAATGTAATCAGTCTGTTGCAGCAACCATCTTGCTTAAGTCCAAATGCCGAAATCGGAAGTTCGATTTTGATTGGTTGTGGTATACCTTCTTCCACATTATGAAGTAATTTAGCTGAAAACAAATATGTGCAATTGTAGTTTAACATTAATTTCTATCATTGAAAAATATTGGTCATTAATTTAAAGCAATTTTAAAACTTAAAATAAAACTATAAGATTTTAAAGTGCAGTTGAAATGCGTGATATTTATTTATTTATTTATTTATTCAATAAAACCAGAGTATATACAAAAAATTAGAAGTAATTATTGCACATTTTACATTACATTAAAGTAATCCAGCCGAGGAAGTAAATGCCTGTGCACTGGTCTAGCTCTATATATAGAATAGAGTTATCTATATCTAGTATCTCTATATATAGTAATAGAAATATACAATTCTGTTAACTTTTAAATTGTAATTAAGATACTTTATTTTTCGAAACTCATGTTGTAACAAATATTAATTAATATATATCAGTGATAAATTAAATTAATAAAATTTTTTGTATTTCATTTGAAAATCACTCATTTTCATGGAATTTTTTAAGGTTGGTAATCGATTTTTAATGAGTACAATTGATGTAATTATTAATAGTTGTGCAAGGTTTCGACAGTTGGTTGACAATCCTTTTCAAGCACTAGAAATATTGTTTAACAATAATTACATCAATTGTACTCATTAAAAATCGATTATCAACCTTAAAAAAAATTTGTTTCTAATTCAAGTTTTTAATTCTCAGAACTAGCCTTTTATAAATAAAATTACGTTGACAATACTTCTTTACTTTAATTAAATGTGCATATTTATTTGAAAATGTACATCTAAAATTTAAAATAAATTAATATAAATTAAAAGGCATCTTTCTAATTTGGCACTATTGACTGTAAAAATGATCGTGCGTTATTTTTTCTTATACTAATTTATTCATTGAAATCACACATCCACTTATCAAATTGACCTACATGAATTGCAATGAATAGTCTCTTTAACCATCTTGTGAGTCATTTTTTGACTGAGTTGCCGTAAGATTAGAACTGAACCGATTTAAATAAATTCTTTGTGTCGATACTTCAAATTTTCTTTTTTTTTATATTCCAGGCATTACATAACTTTGTACTAAAATATATATTTTTTCAATTTTATTTTAATTAAAAGAAGATGCTTTTCTGGTACAAAAAAAAAATAAAAAATTCTATTTTACAATTTATTTTTTTTTATTTCATTACGTACACTTTACTAACCGAATTTCTTTCATATATTTTTAATTTCAGAATAAAACTTTTAATTTCCTCAACACCCAGCTGGTTTAAACGGAATACTGTCGAAAACAACAATGAATCTCCCACCGTTAAAATCTGCCACGAGAATGAAAATTGAGCGAGATTGTGCAACGGAAACTCCGAGTATAAGTCAATTTGTAAGGCGACACATCTTCGCGACGGGACAATTGAGCCGCGAAACGACTTTGCCCGTCTCGAAAAATTGATGGGCGCTCGCGCGGCGTACATCATCGCCTTGTTAAAACTGACCAAAAGGGTTCACTTACCGTCGCTATCGTGCTTCTTCCACTGTTCCTTCATCTCGGCTCGTCGCTCGTGTACTGTCCGTGCTCTCGGTCCACCAGATGTTTTTGTTGTATCAGAATGTCATAGCCCGCTCGGTGGGATATGTGCGAGTCGGGTCAAACTCTTATCAATCGCGGGGTCGCCTGCGTCGCAGAAATTCACTGAAAATCACACGGCTTGGGTTAAGACGCGCGCTTAATGTCGCAGTTGAGAAACGTCCTCTTGGCCGCCGGCCGTCGATCGACTGATTTTTCTCTCGCCGCCGCGGTCTCGACGTCGCGGAAATATTTTTTGTTATCTATATGTGACGAACGCGTCGCTGGACCGTCCCATTGTAATAGTATTATATTTCCTCGATTTAGTCACGATAGTTTTTGCACTTGCTCTGCACTTGTGACGCTACCTTGTACACACACCACAAATTCTTCATTGTTACATAATTAAATTTCTGAGAAGTGTATAATTATTTTTCAAATTTATAAAATTTGATGGAAAATGTTTTAAAAAAATTGAAATATGAAATTAAGTATGTAATAATGAAAGAGCGCATGAATAGTGATTAACAGGTTGAATGCTACACGGTACAAATATCTACCGTGAAAATTTGTCCTCTTAGCGGGTATAAAACAATGAAAGAAAAAATTGTACAACAAATTATAATTATGTTGTTCAGAAAGGCTACTTTTTGGCAAACTCTTAACACTCAACCTGTTAAACCAAGGCGTGTAAAAGATATTCAATAAATTGAAAGAAGATTTCGTTACCATTCAACTTATTTTAAACTAAAATAAGATAAGAAGAAGAAAGAATTGATCAGCTTTAAAAATATTATTGAACACCTTTGACACGTAAAAATACGTGGAGAACTTCACTAACCTTGAATTATCGTAAAAAAAGGCGGAGCGAACGGTGCGACCGGTACTAAAACTTTCGGCACGACTTATGAAGCTACCCGCTTCTTCTTTCGTCTTTATATGGTTACCCTTTCGTGCGCGGAACGGGGATTCCGCCGAAGACGCGTCACGCTTGCGGCGATTGGGTTTTCCAAGCACCGCCGTTGATCCGAGCTGAACGGAGTCTGTGTTTAGACTACGTCCGGCGTTTATGAATCGAATTCACGGGAGTTTTTAGATATTTTAAATCGAGTAATTGGTCCGCCTTCTCAGTGCTTCTTCAATTTGCTGAGGATGCTATTTTGTTAGCATAATTTTGCGCGACTAAATTAACAATGTGGATATGATGATTAAGAAGGGAAATGGAATTCTGTCGTGTCTCGCAAATAAATTAATCAGAAAGATCAAATTTCTCTAAAATAGCAATTACGTAGATCGTAAATAGAAAACAGGGGGATAAATACGGTTATTTTCCGTCACACGATCACTTATTTTTCTTTGAGTTAGTTGCAGAAAAATTAAGTGCAAAAAGCTGAATGTGTAATATTACTTCGCGCTGAAGAATTTCACATCGATTACGTAAAGTGGGAATAATCTCTTTATTCATTTTGAAATTTCTAAGAAAATAACTGATCATAAATAGCTATCCCTCTGTGACCTTTTTCAGATTCTTAAAGTAATAATCTCTGAAAAAACAAAAATAGTCAAGTTTTTTAATTATTAATATAAATTGACGAAAATTATCGAGATCAATTTCAAATTATTGTAATAAATTTTATTTTCTTTAGAAAACTCAGTAACTTCAACGGTTAAATTTAATTTCTACATTTAACTTTAGAAAATTGAGAAAACATTTTTGAATCTAGTTTTTTTATCACTCATTGTAGATTAGTTTTTGGAAAGTTATTTAATTGATGTTAATGATTAAAGTCCTTGTAGTGTAAAAAATGCGATATATATTTCGATACTCTTTTCAAGCACTGAAATTTATTAAAATAGAGATAAATACATACATTTAAAATACAATCACAATTTTGCTCGTCATTCTTACCTAGAGAAAACATTTTATTCCGCAGTCGTGAAGCTTATAGATAAATAATACACAGGGATGTAATAAAGCTGCTCTCCTGCGGTATAAAATATTTTTTTTAAATCTCCTAAAGCTGATAACATTGAAACTGAGATTCCAAGCGATAAACTTTACGATAAATGGTCTCGGTCATATCTCCAAAATTTACTTGCCAAATCAGTTGGTGACTTGATCGGGCGAAGCCATGTCCATAATACAGGTGCTACTGTTTTTTGTCGTCGGTTCGCCAATTTTTTCTAACGCCAGTCCACACGGTAAAGAATCCCGAGTGCGATCAGTGAAAAATCAGTTTATCGAAACTTTGCATAAGCCGCGAAGTGCGTCGTCGCAACTAATGCGCATATGGATATTAAAAAAAGTGTCTGAATAAAATTCATACTTCAAGCACTTTACATAATTTCTCTTCGGATATAAACAAAAATGAGAATAATTCGTGTAAGCAAATTGAATGAAAGACCTTGCATAAAGTAATTTAATTTAATCTCCCATGGAGATGAAGAAACTCGTTGGATAGCATCAGCTCTATGTCAGTTTTATTGAATTTAAGGATCTAAGTGAAATGTTTCATATATGGACTGTTATTTTAAAAGATCTTATAATTTGATAAGATCATTAATGCAATTGAAAATGTGAATCAAGTAAAATATTACAGCCTAAAAATATTTAAGTATGAACTTATCTTAAACATATATTTTGCTTACCAGATTAATTTAACAAAATGAGCCTTCAAAATGAATGCCCTTGAATTGAATTGAACATGAAATAAAATTGATGTTTGAATTTAATCAATGTAAGTTTGTCTGTGGTGAAACAAAATCTGGGCTCATGATTAAAATTTTAGACTGAAATTTATTCTTCAATTAAATCTTTTTTATCTTAAACAATTTGTTATAATAATTGTTAGAGTCATACATTTTCTTATTTTATAGAATCTACATATTAATTATACAGTGAACTTAATATATAAACTACACGCTGTATAAAACGGTGATTTATTTGTGTATGTTTGAACAACAACTGTTCTATTCATAAACGAAATTAACCTAGGAACAAAAGCTAGTCGTTTGAATTAATCGTTTTAATTCAACGGACGGTGTCGCTTATCTGTCCTAGAAGAGCTCGTACTTGAATTTACGACGCTGAATCACCATTCCATCCTCCGCTATCACCTGCATCGTCTTGATGTCATTAATCGACATGACGTCTTCAAACCGACACTAACTGTGTTTCTTACGTAGTCATTTTAATTTTACTAAAGTACATAGTTTTTTAAATGATTTTAGTGAAAAGTGTAGACAAGCAGCTAAATATGAATAATGGAAATTCTATAGATAATTAATAGAACATAAGGAAAAATTAATGATCATAAGTAAATGAAGTGTGCTGTACACTTCGATAATTCAAATTATCACTAATCAATAAAATTTTTATAAATTGTAGATAAATGAGTGTTTGTAATACATTTTAATAACGAAGATAAGAACTTTCTTGAAATATTATGTGGTGCTTTTTGCAATCAATTTTTCTAAGATTTGAACAAAAGCACATTGACTGCATACATCATAAGAAAATAAAATTTGGATGAAAAATATCGTGCAAATATTGATGACGCGTTTAGGAAACGTAGGTTCGTGTACTACACTTTTTTCTGGGCAATTGTGGAGGATAAAATGAAGCGAAATTCTTTGTGGTTAAAGTTTATCGACAAAGGAAGAGGCATGCACCGCATTTTTCCACAAATGTTTACGAATTGATAGTGAAATCGCATTGGCCAGTCGTTACGTTAGGTCTCGCGAAATCTATTTCGCATTATCAAACAAATGGACAATCGAGAAAAAATACATTCCGTTTCAAAATCTGAACTGACATCTTGCGCATCCGTTGATAACAGTTTACGATTGTACTCTTCAAGTGTGATGAAGTATTTTATAAGAATTCAAATTGTTGCGAGTGTAGCGAGTGTATTAGAAATACACAGTTTCATAATCTTATCAAGATATAATTTATTTTATTTATTTATTAATTTTATTAATTCAAAGGACATTAGTGCCTCATTTACAGAGGAGTGTCATAATGATTAATTATCTGTTCTGATAAAATCGATGATTAAAAATATTTTCGAAATACTAATTTTCTGTAATAAATAAAATTGAGTTAAACAGAATGCGATAAAAATGTATGCTTTCATTTTTAATGTGAATCAGGCTCGAAGCTTCGCGATAACAAAATAAAGTTGCACCGCGGCATTTTTCTCGTCATTCATCGCGATCTGACGCTTGAAGCTTCTGATGTCACTTATAACTCGATAACTTTAATTTGTTTTATCAGGAAACGCTTACGGAACAATACTGCAAGTTGAAAAAGATGAGCCACTTACCTGCCCTGAAGGATTTATTATCGATGGAACGTTGACAAGATGTTTAAGAGGTATGGAACTCATTCAATTCCACTATCAGTCAAGTCGTTTTACCGAAAGGTACATAATGAAACAATGTATACTTGTCGGTTCTTTTAGTTGCCACTGGTTACGAGGATGCTTGCGAAGAAAGCAAGCAGTGCTCTGAATTCTTATCAGCCGGTGCGATATGCCAGGATGGTCAATGCCTTTGTCTTGATGGCTACCACTATCTGCATGGACAATGTCACAAATCAAAAGGTAAACGAATCAGAAGGAATAATTTTAATATCCTGTAGTATTCAGGATAATGTGTTTAATTAAATAATTATAAAATATA
>UXGC01002165.1:0-13507 GCA_900480045.1 Eurytoma adleriae
CATTTTTAGATATACGTCATTTTAACATTTATTGACCAGAAATTCTGCCCACAATATGGTCAATTTTCTACCAGGGAACGATCAAAATCTAATTCACTCTTTGCCTGCAGCTAAATAATACACGCGTCTTACAATCCCTCGCCTTTCGCGCCGCGCAAAAAAAGTGCATACACTGGGACAGGCCAATAAAATCATCCACACCCGGTTAAAAGGCTGCGGCGAAATCTTGGCGGCAGGTGGAATTCGGCGGTCGCGGGAGACAAGAGCATTCGGGCGCCACAAGTGAACAGCGAGCAGCACGTGCCGTCGGCCCCGCATCGAGAGCAGGAGAAGGGGGGGATTTGAATTCGTAATTTTCGACGGCTTTGAAGGAGAAAAATTGAATGAGAGCGTTTAACGGCGGATTCGCCCGCGGGGACACAATCGCACGCGTCCGCCCGTATTGTGCTCGCGCCGTTCCTCTCATTCATCGGCCCGCCGGGCCCGGGCCATTTAAACGGGTTTCACCGCCTGCGCGGCCTGCGGAAAACACTCGCAACACACACAAACATACGCATATTGTACACTTGAAGACACATAAACAAACATACTCTTACAAACACATACCTGCCCCCCACACACACATGCACATACAGACATACTCACGCACACATACACAGACATACGCACGCACACACACATGCACATGCACATGGACGAACATGAATACACACTTACGTACTGCCGTTATTATTGTACACTTTATACCGTCATGACAATTTGCGCGGCACTTGCGCATCACATGCTCGTACGAATTTTTTGTCTCATTTATACGACTAATTATTAGCGTATGTTTGACGACCTATCGTGAATATTCATTCGCTTTTAAATATTAGTTAGTCTTTTCTTTTTACAAAAGAAAGAAAGGATTAGAGTTGGAATCGTAGTTGGGGTCGGATGTTTGTTTTCAAACACACAATTTGCACGAATCAATGGATATTTTCGGTGAATTTTGAATGAAATTTCGGTGAGTTTGAATGAAAACTAGCATAACTAATGAAAGACAATGTTGCGTAATAGATTTGAATGTTGTGTATTTTTACTGCCAGATAAGTATCAGGTCTTGGAATTTTTTTTATTTTATCAATACCAATTGTGAATACGAGCCATTTTGGTTGGGTTATTTTCAACCAGGGGTATAGCTGATTTTATTAAATTTTCTCGAGTTGTATTTAAAAGAAAATATTATTATAAAATCTTTCAGCTAAGTAATAATTTTAGTAATAACCAAGTTGAGTTTAACCGTTAAAATGAATATTTATTTTCGCAATTTCACAGTAAAATGTAATACTCATTGTTATTTAAAATTTATTAAAATTTTAATATTTTATAGCATCATGCTCCGTATCAATAATTAATATTTAATAAAAAAAGATAGTAAAAAGTTTAATTTGAAAAAAGCTGCTTGCTATAATTAATGATAATACGTGAAATTAAAAAAACTAATTGCTTGCATTACCCGCCCAACAATTTGACCTACATAAATTAAATGCAAATATCGCGACATGTCGACGCACCAAAAAGCGTCGCGTATCCATCCAATAATTAATTAGTACGCGGCGGCGGCAAATAAATTGGGAGTAAAATACAGCGCGAGCGTGAATTTGAACGGGCGGAGAGTGGAAAACCGGGTCAGGCTGAATATTTATGCATTTATTATCTAAAGCGACGGAGGCCGCGTCGACGCTTTTCCGGCGAGGCGCGGAGCGCGCCAGTGCGAGCGATCGCTCGTTTCGAAAACGCAAGTAGGTCTCAAGGGTGCACTCCGCGCACGCCCCCTCGCCCGGCCCACTTTTTCGCACTTTTCTCTCGCCTACCCACGCGTGCTCGCTTATTTTTTCGCTTCTCCCTTTGTATCTTTTTACCTTTATCTGTTGATAATTTATTTTTATTAATTAATTTTTTTATTTCTTTATTAACAATTATGCGAGTAAATACCCTTTTATATGATGACAATAATATTTAGACACAAAAAGCGAGGTTTATCAATGGTATTCGTATCAATAGATAACAGTAAAAATTCTAATAGTATTTTTGAATTTGCCAAAGTTCCATTACACTCTTTTCAGCCTGTTTAGTGGAGTAGAATCCAATGTTTCTGTGAGAATCTTTTAATTGTAATTTTACCCAAAATATTAATTTTCTTGATATATCTATATTGTTAAAGCACAGAATAAGTTGATTAACTTTATACAGTGATTAATTTTATACAGTGGCTTTTATTCTTTAGATCTTGTCGAAAAAGAGACTTTGAACAACTCGAGCCAAAAATAAAAATATTAAATTTTTAGTAAAAACCCACCTTAAGGGCAGAGTCTCGTGAATTTTCAAGAAAAATTGATTAAAAATCGATTTTGTTTTTTTAATTTTGTATTTTTCAATGTTAAACTTATAGTTGGTCATAATAGTGTTCTTTATTGACTTGAAACCGTACAGTTCACTCAATTTATTGTGTATAATAAAATTAATAATTATTTTATAATTTCATACTAAAGTTTGAAGTTAGAAAAGCAAAAACCAAGCTTTCGCTGATTTTCTTTAAAAATTTGAAACAAGACTCTCTCCTTGATCTACTTATATGGATGTACATGTATATTATGCACTTAAGAGGTCTTTTTTGAAAACTACCGTAATAATTACGGGAAAAATGTAGACATAAGGATTCGTTAATGCTACTTAGAAATTATTACAGAAAAATCACTGTAATTTTTACGAAAATCACCATAATTTTTTCGAGATTTACAGCATTTTTTACGAAAATTACCTCAAATTTCACCACCTTTTTTACAAAAATTTCCTTTCTTCTCAAATTTTTGACAATACAACCTTTACGAAATTTTTACGAGAAAACTATCCACCTTATTTTATCAGATGATAACTAAATTTTAAAAAATTACGAGAAAAAAAAGAACACACTGCAGTCAAGGAAAAAAAGGCGAACACTTGACAATTAGGAGCGTCAGTACTCGAGGCACAGCTGGTACCGGCAAAAAAAAAAAAAAATCACGACGAACCTCGAACCCGCGCCCTCGAGAGCTCCACAGCGCTGCAGCTCGCTCGCCTCGCTCTTCCGGGGCAGCGAAGCGTTAATTAGTAGCGCAGCGCCGGGCTACGCTCGTTACAAGTGCTCGCGCATCGCGAGTCCCTCGCGCGCGCGACGATAATTAATTGGATGCGCGGCTAATCGCTACACGGCTTATTCACTCGGAAGTCGCGAGCTCCTCCCCCCGCGCCGTTACGTACCAATTGAGCGGCGCTTTTCCGCGACAAAAGCGGACCTTTCTCTCTCTTTAACTTTTTTTTTTTTTTTTAATTGAGGAGCAAGTAGAAGGCAGCGAGGATCGCGTTTTGTCGGGAGAAATTATGTCACTTCGGGGACGGGGAATAATTGAACGCTACGGCGGATTGACTCGAGTGCGCCTTTTCCCGGTGATTTATCTCGATTTGCGCATTGTGAGGCGGGGGAGGCGAGGCTCTCTTGAACAAGCGTATTGGGATGTTTATTGTGACGCAGGGCTGCGGAGAGTCACAGCCCTTTAATTTTGAGCCTACACTTTCGACGAGACTGACGTGAAAAATAAAATTTTTCCCTGGAACTTTTCGAGGACTTCGAGGGCGCATGAAAAATTACTCGTGAATTTTCATGCGAGCTTTCTTGTAACGGCGAGCTTTCAGTGCCATTTCAACGCTTTCAATTAGAAGCGAATTACGTCATTTTTTTTTGCAAACTTCGTGCGTAAGAGCAGTCGACAAAAACTCAAAATAGGGTAAACCCACGCGAGGAAAAAGTGTTATGCTAAAAATTGTAATAGTCTATTTAAAAGTTCTCATAGACTGACCTTGTTAGAAAAATTGGAACAGTTTCTTATAAAAGATACTAGTTTTTTTTTACTAGAAATTTTTCTGCAGTTCTAGTAAGTTGTACAAGAAACTATTACAATTTTTTAAACGACAGTTCGTTAGCACTGACTATTAATTGCAACAAGTGATTTTAGGAGCACTTCTTTCTCTCTGTATAATAAACGGATTGCATAGATCATAGACGGTTTTATAAAATATATAAAAAAGAACCTAATAATTGTATATTTATTATGTATAGGTATGTAAAATCTTGTTATAATTAAATTATATTCATTAAAGCAATGTTAATTTGATAAACGAAAAGTATCTCCGGAAATAGTGTATCAATTTTCTCCAGGCATAACTTGTACACTCAATAGATAGACACTGCCTACTTAAAGAGAGAATAGCAGCTATCTATTGGGTATACATGATTTTCGCTCGCTATTTTGTACATTACTTCGAACTCTACTAGCGTATTTTTCGATAAATAGAACTTTTGACTTGATTTTAAGGTTAATCATTAATTTGGACCAGACACACACTACCTCTAGTCTTTAAAAAAATTTGTCTCATAATTATTTTATTAAAAAATTGAATTAATAAAACTAAACATCGTAATTTTCGGTATAATCATGTATACATAAGATTTACAAGTAAAGCATATTCTTAACCGACTATCCATATAGGATAGTTTACCCTACGCGAGTTTTAGAGTCCCGGTGTCTTTCGCATCGTCGCGAAGCGACACTTCGAGGCAGACGATCGAAAAACACGGAGGAAACAGCGTAAAAAAGGAGGGAAGGCGAAAGACGCGAGAAATAGAGAAAAGGGTACTCTCCGGGCTTAAGTGCGCGCACAGCCGAAGCCAAATCGCTCGAGAGAGAGAGAGAGGGAGCCGCGCGCGAGCGTAGGCGGCTGGCGAGGAGCCAATTGCAAAATGCAAATAGCGAAAAAGGGACGTCGGCGGAGAGTCGTCTCCCGCGGGCCGTCAGGAAAGTCCTTCCGCGCCTGTTTGCATTTAATTTATGACGTTGCACAATTAGCCGGACGATAGCGGGCGAAACTTCACTTTCGAGCCCGCGCGCGCCTGTTTACACTGACGACGGCGATTTGCTCACTTCTGCCGGCGGTTTTCCGTTAAGAGAGCGATTCGATGAATAATGGATGAAAGTCGACTTTTTCTCTCCTCTCTCTTTCTCTCTCGCCTCTCTTCCTCGGCGACGCACCTTCGCCGGTCGCCTATGATTCCGATGTTTGTCGACGTTGTCGGGGGACTCACTTTTGTATCTCTGCACTGGTGTGACTGGTTTATTTTTTAGTTGACTTATTGACAGATACTCCGGTGCTACTTTATTCTGCACTTTTACAATTCGTAAAAATGAAAAATAAATAAATAATACCCAGGAAAAGTGTGAATTATAAGCTTTTTTATAGCTTTAGGTCGTTAAATAAATTTTAGAGCTATACAAAGTTGAATTAGTAAAAACTCCTCTAATTAGTGTCTAAATTAGTGAAATATCACTAAAAATTATAGATATAGATACATTCAGACATATCTTGCAGTAGAAAGAAAACGAAGAAGGATTACATACTTATTTTGTAATATTTATCATATCATATACTGAGAAAAATATTAAAGTAGTGGATACTATAATTTATAGTAAAATTTATATTTTATAATTTATCACATTTAAGGGATATAATATTTCATAGTAAATTTGAAAATAAATAATGGTATTTCTTTTGTTCTTTATAAATTTAGATTTCATTATTAAGTTAAAATTTATCCAATATATTTAATTGTTGCATATAGAAATACGCCATTGTACTTATGATATTGTTTAAAAATGCTTTATTTTGAATGAAACTTGTAATGTTAAAATTCTAGTAAAAATTACTATTCTGCCTAGAAAAGTGGCCACAGACTGTCATTAGTGGAAAATTTTTATAGCCACTTTTCTACACAGGATATTAATTTTTACTAGAATTTTTTCCCAGTGTACGAACATTTATCAGTTAACTATAAACAAATTCTTCGTTCATTTCACGCAGAACCTGCTACAGCCGTGCCGGAACCACCACAAAGTGAACGTATTATTATGCAAAACGTAAAAAACGAATTTGTTCAGCAGAAACGCGCGCGGCGCAAGTCGAAGAAAAAAAAAAGGAAAAATTACAATTACGCGACACGGGGAACACCCCGGCGGGCGCGCCGTAAAACGCAAAGGCCGGCCGAGCCGTCGAAGGAGCAGGGGGCGGGGGAGGGGGGGGCTGATTTTTAATTAAAACGACAAAACGCTGATTTACCGATTTAAGCCGCATTATTACCGCGGCGCGTCGCTCGCGCGGCCGGCAGACAGGAGAGAGGCGTGTTGCGCCGCAGACACCGGCTGACTAATTGGGTACGCGCTAACGATCGCCCGGTAAAACAATGGCCGGCCCATAAATCCTCCCTGGCCCCGGCGCTTCGTTATTATACGCGCGGCCAGGTATATGAAGCGCCCGCCGACTAATAGCGCCGCCGCGTGTGCGTGCGTCTTCGACGTCCCGACGCGTGGACTTCTCCTATCTACGATCTCCGGCATCCTCCCCCTCCTTGTTTTCTGCTCGCTTTGCGGTGAAAGTCCTTCGTTTAACTTTTCAAATTTCTGATGTTTGCCGGGATATTTTAGTCTTGAAAAATGGGGGTTTCTTTTGTTCGAATAGCAAATTTTTTCGTGTGATCTTTTAATAATTATCAATTTAGATACTATAGGTGAATTTAAAACTTCTCTGTGATCTTTAACTGCTAATTTTGATTAATTTTATAATTGTTAACTCTCTATTAAATTTTTGTCTACATATATTTTATTGTTAATATTGTCCGTTGGAAAATAAATAAATAGGTAAATAATTAATCAGAAAAGTACTCCAATTATCAACCAATTCTTTCTACTTCAAACGGCTAGGTTTTTTAAATCTCCATTCTCTCCATCGAGCCATACCCGCTTAATTTATTGGAATTAATGTAATTTATCAGCGTGACAATAGGTTTTAGATTGTCAATTTTTTATTGAAAACTTTATTTTTCTTTTCACCATTTTATTATATTAATTTTAATTGATATGAATACTTTTATTTATACAATGTTAATTAGTCATTTTAAACAGTGTTTTAAAAGTTATAACAAAAATATAATGTCCAATACAAGTCTGCAAGAACATTAAATTTGGCTAATGTTTAATAGTTTTTTTACTCCGTATAATTTTTAAGAAATAACTGCGATATCAACAAAATATCCTACAAAACTGTGCTTTTTCTGACGATATTATTTATATAATAAGGTTATCAACAAATATATTACATTTTGTAAATAATACATTTTACAATAACTATTTTCTCTTAAAATATTAGACTAAATAACAGATTCTACGATGCATTTTCATTTTTCAGATTAGAAAATAAATCAGAACTTATATTAATAAAATTTTAGAACAATTACAAAATTCGTTTATTTAAATAATAATACAAAATCCATAACAAAACATTTTGCATTTTAACGCCGTAATTCATCGCCGTACATTTAACAATACTCGTTAATCAATGAAATCGCTTCTTTAAATGCTTCACACAACATCCTGTCATCGTTTTTTTAAGAGAGGAATTTTTTTCCACAATTTATACGTTAACGGAAAAAGTAATTAGAATGGTGACTATTACAACAACGTGATTTATCAGATGGATCGAGCGGCTAAGTAGGAATAATTGAGTTAGCTAAGAAGCAATAATCGGGCCGAGATTTAAAGATATCGCGGGGCGCCCCTTTTTGCCTATTAACGTATTTGTTGTGCGCCCGGCCTCGAGGCTCCGCACGTCTTTATCGCGTAATTATAGGCTCTCGCGGCGCGCGCGCGCGCGGCTTGTAATTTCTGATCGCGGCGCACGGAGTTTTGCGATTATTCCCTAATGGATTTGAATAATTGACGCAAACACTCCCCCGTAATTGTTCCCCGAGTCCGCTCATTGTTTCTGTCGCATTAATTAGTACGCCGGAGTTATGTTACGGTTTATTCGGCGGAGATGATTTACAACTGGCATCCTCGGTGCATACTCGGCGGATGCATCAACACTTGCACCCACCGCCAGGTGGAACACAAGTTCTAACACTATATTTCTTCGCGTACAGGTATATTACAATTAGATATTTGTATTGTAAAGTAAAGTTTCTGAATTTATATTTTTATAGTTTTTCGGGTTAACTGCTTAACTTGATACATTTAGTGGATTTAGTTATGTCTTTTTCCCTTATACGTCAATTTATTTTTTTGTCAGAATTAGTCAAACGGATAATCTTAACTCTATAACGACTTAATGCAATTATTAAAAGGTAAAATCTCGAAAACATGAAATACCCAGAAGCTACAAACATCTAATTTGCAGAGAATTTTCACTTATTTTTTAGTTAATCGTAATTGCAATAGTAATAAGTTACATTTCCCGCTTTTACTTTTACACAATATTCAATACAATTCTTGACGGTTCTTTAAAATTTTTTGTAAACTAAAAGAAAGTCTTTGTTAATCCTGAAACTAGCCTTATTTATGGTAGTTGATAAAAAAAAGGTCCGTCTAAACCTGAAATATTGATCGCACAAAAAGAGTATTTATGACGGAGGAAGTGAGGTGCCGGTTAACGGGCATAAGTAAAACACATGTTGCGCAGCTTTCGCATTGTTTTTGTAAGGATGTATAGTATTTTTCTTTCCCAACTCAACACATTTTTTTTATGTAATTATCTACGCTCTTCAAAGCTGGAGTCTAAAGGTTGAAAGTTGACCAATTCATTATAATTACGTCCCCTTATATTCACTATATAGATTCTTAGTACCAAGTATATATTTTAATTTCTATTTTAGATATTATCTTTAATTTTTTTGGAAGAAATGATTGGTGTTCGAATGATTTGAACAAATCGAACTGAGGTTAAACTGTTTACTTGATATCGAATGAACACTGTAATCGCAATTCGATTAATTAATTACCGACAAATCGTTTTTTCATTACTATTATTCATAATTTTATTATTTGCATTCGGGAGATCCCGAAATTCTTAGTAGGTACTTCTCAAGGTTAATCCTTAACAGAGTGCATGCACCATTCGTTTCTTCGGTATGTGATTAATCGACGCCTTCGATATTAGACAAGTTATAATTGGAATCATTAATAAAATTTTACAATTATTGGGCGGGGAGTGATATAATTAGATATTTATAGAGAGAATCGTAACCCCCCAGATGTGTGCCGGTGAATACCATTACGGTATCATGAATCCAGCGAAGAGAATAATTCCTGGTCACGGTAGGACTGTCCGTTGATATTTTCGTGCATCCCTTAGGGAGGGGATGCAGAATATAATTGATTAAGGAATAGCGTGCAAATGGATTCAATTTCTCTCGTACACGCGCGCTCGCTATGACCTGAGCGGCAATATTTTAGGCAACCCTGTCAAATTGATCGTGCATCTTAAAATGATAAATGATCCGGCGTTTAATTTGTTTTGCCAAAACAGAGCAATGATCATTAAGCTTATTGCCATCGATTTTATACACCGGCCGATGACTAATATTCCCCGCGATTAATGTTATCTAAGATTTTATCTACTTTACGAGTTGTTCATTTGTTTATTTATGCAGCAATTAAACGATAACAACATGTCCTTCTGAATGCAAAGTTTATAACACAAAATAAAATAAAATTACAAGTAAGTTTAAATATAAATTTTGATTAATCAATATAAATTAATGGGCATCTTAATACGCCTCATATTAGCCAAATTTTATTAGAGTAAATTTATTTATATTACAAAAGATCAGTAAAATCTACTTACGATTCATAAAGCAATAAAGTATACTTTACGTGCACAAATATTTTCGAAAAAAATAAATAGATTTGATAAAAAGTTTAACTATATTTTATAAGACACAGCTCTTCTGTTAAATAATAGATTACGCAACCGAAGAATGAACTTGTGCGTATATGTTACGCAGATACAGTTTTTTGATACATCTTACATAAAATTCGACAAAATAATTGAATAATCACATTTTTCAATTCAATTTTAATATGTACTTTAATGATAACTTTGCTTTTCACACAAATGTAATAAATATTTTTAAAAACTTTAAAGTGAATTAAAATGTGAATACTGCAAACAAAACTACATATGCATGTCTTATTATTATTATCATCTCAGCACATAATGAATGTTATTGTTCTTTTTCATCTTTTTACACTCTCAAAATGTGAAAGAGTGAAAAACCACTTGATTCGTGTGAAAACTCACTCGGTCGAATTTAGATATATAGGCTCAGTTTTTTCTGAAAAAGATGGTTTTCTGATTTTACCAGTCTTCTAGATTATGAGAGTTTTAAATAGAAATGAATCTCGGAAGTTTTTATTAATCTCCACTTTTATTTGACTCTAAGCTATTTTTCACTACAGTACCTATCCATTAAGTAGAAATATTCTTTGAATCCACTTTTCACACATTAAACGGGGGAATATCATCGGAAAAAGCAACTCATCACAAGGGGAAATCCATCGGCTACTTTTGACCACTTCGCAATTTGGACAGTCTCCTAAACAGCTAATAAATGGATTCAATTTCCTACAGGGAAGTCGGTCCAAAGTACACACGAGCAGCGCGATACCTCGCACCGCATATTAACCGCAAAGCTCGGCCTGGGGCAGTGTCACGGGATCCGTCCTCGTCGGCTCGGAGGCGCGGCAACGAGGTCACTCCGCCGTCCCGAGAGCGAGAGAGAGGAAGTGCAGGTGTAAGCGAGCCGGCCACTTCGGCGTCGCGCGCCCACGCACGGGAAATCCGAGATGGCCCCGGCTAAGGTCAACGCACCCGGCGACCGATGCGTCGTGTACTTTTCCGAGAGCCGGCATCCCTCGGCGCGTGTCCCGCCGGAAACGCCGATGCGCCTCGTTTCGAGTGTCGCGCGCGTCTCACGTGTATCGGTGTGCGCGCGCCGCCCGCGCCTTTACGTGGAAGATGAGCGCGGCGCGCGCGCGTCTTCGGGGAAGCGCCGATCGGAAATGTACCCGGGGGCCACGTGCCGGCGATTCCTTTGCACGGGGCTTCCGCCGCGTATAGCCCGGGCCCTTTGTTTCGCCCTGCCGCGGGCGCGTGCCGCGTTTTTCCAGAAACGGAGGAAACAATGGCCGAGGAGCTGACGCGCCTGGGGATTAGTTTATTTCGCCGGACTTTTCTTCGATGTGATTGTGCGTGGTCCGAGGGATTTTTAAATTCAGCTTTCGAATTTTTTTTTAAGTGTATTGGATACATTATTAATGAATTGAGTAAGAAATTAAGGTAAGGGATGGGAGAGGGAGGGAGAGAGACCATTATGGTCTCTTGTTACACAAGGGCCAAAGTCGAGCTTCTGGAAAAAATGGGTAAAATTATGCATCAGATTTTGTAAATATTACATTACAACTAGGTGAACTACTACTGAAAAACCTTTTTTTTTTATTTTTGTACCTAAACTTTTGAAACATAGTGCCTACATTTTATATAAAGCTTTTTTCAAGCATGGGTTGCGTAATTAGTTCCATGCATGCACGCAATTTGACCATAATAGTTGTTTGAGGGTTGTTTTTTTTTCCTTAAAGAATATATGTGACTTCAGTGAAAAAATTTTAACATTCTCACGACTGTTATTTTTGGAAAAAATTCAATAGTTTCTTATCAAATTTATTAAAGCTTCTTTTAAACATTAAAGGGCGGTAAAACCAGAATACTACCTTGACCCATGATCGATACTTTACCTAAGATCAACCTGTGATATAAGATACAATTTTTATGCATTTTCTTACCGTAGAGGATTCAAAAGGGCCGTTCTCTAATGGGTAAAATTTATTTGAAAAATACGAAATTTTATTATCAATCTATTGCAAATTTTAATAACACTTTTTCGCAATCTTTAATAACAGAGCAGGGCATTACTCCATTTTTTCAGTAAGTCACTTATGCACTGATATCAAGAATATTACATAATCACACTGCCCTTTTGCACGCAGGTGTAATTTTTTTCTAATTTCGCTAGTGTCAATTGGAAAAGGACACTTCAAAGCTGTATACGGGTCCATGGTTAGCTCAGATTTCATAAAGTAGCAATATGCCCTTTAGCTAGGATATATACATTTTTAACTGCCGGCAGTTCACCCCGCTTTCCTTTGAAGGACATTCATTACAGAGCAATTCGAACCGGAGTAATAAAATTTGGAGCATCAAAATTTTCCGCCTGAAAAAAGCCATCGCGCCGCAACCCCCAAAACAGCAAGCCGCAAAATGACAACAAAGTTTCCCCGCTCCCCGCACCCCTTGCGCACTCGAATCATCGCAGCGTAAAAAGAAAAACGCCAAACCGTAAAAACTCGCGGAAAAAAAGTAAGCCTTGCTCGAGATCATTGCGTCGTTTATCATCTCTCCGCGCGCATCTTTCATTTAAAGCGACCGGGAGTATAGAAAGGGGGGCACCAGGGGGGAGGTGGATTTCATAGAATCCGAAATTAAAAACGATCGTCTTGGTTCGGCATGACGCGTGACTTTGCGCGCATCGCCGGCCCCCCTTCCGCCCCCGGGGGGATGACTCAACGCGCGCGCGCGAGGTGTTAACTGCCCAGTCACGATGCAAGTGTTCGGGGCCCGTGCCGCTCGCTCGCTCGAAATTTCCGAGGGATCTGTTATGCGCGTCCACGTATGCCGCCGCGGCGGCGATGCCTTTTGCATAAGCGCGCGACACAACCCGCGCCGCTGCTCTTTTCACGGGGGGCCACGGACGGAGCCGATCGCGGTGAGCTCGGGGTTATTGACGCGCGCGAATATTCCGGGAGGCTCCTTTGTCAGCGCGATGCCTCGACATTTTTCACCTCCGCGACGATGGCTCCTCGCTAATTGTGCGGACGATTTATCGAAATGACTTTTGCCTTTTTTGGGGGTATAATGTTAAGCTCGATTGTTATAATTAGAAGTTAATTGTTGATCGTTTGTCAATAAGATTCTGCGATTGGTCTCTCGTAATGTTTTGGAGTGAAAAGTGAGGTCAATCACCTTGAGTGATATTTCTTTTTCTTTTAGTTAGTGTATGGGGTTTATTTTTCATGATTGCGGAGATAGTAATCTTGGGGTCAAGTGATCAGTTTGGTAGAAATCGGTAAAAATGATCCACAAAATTCATAAGGAAGACGCTTTAAATACTAATTCTTCGATAAAACTGTCGGATATAGCTAAGGTGGTAAGAGCTTTGTTGAGCATGATGTTTTATAAGTTTTATCTAATGTATAATTTTATCAATTAGCCTTAAAAATTAAAAATTTAACCAACTTCTTATTACCGCAGTGTAAAATTGACAATAACCACATGACTTGCACTATAATCTGTCAATTCAATTTTCGACTATATATCGATGTGAAACTCTCGAAAAATTAATAAATTATTACGATTGTTCAATAAAAACTCACTACCAGCTTCTAGTAATCTAAATAGATTATTAATACGTTGCTCCTAACGAAGAAAAGCACATTTCAATTTACCGACGAAGAAAAGCACATTTCAGATTCCCCGCGAAGAAAAGCAC
>UXGC01002166.1:0-13492 GCA_900480045.1 Eurytoma adleriae
GACTCCAGCTGGATAAAAATGAGTGAAAAATATTATGTATTATGAATATATAATATAAATATAATTTTTAATTCAATTTAATTATACTTTTTTTTGCAGGTTAAAAAGTGAAGAAAAACGCTATAGGTCCCATAGCCCCTTAATGTAAGAAGTTTACGCACTGTAGAACCTCCCCAGTCAATAGTAACACATTCAACGGAAATTTTGAACCACGTGGGTCAACTTGATCCTCAACATGGGTACATGTCTGAATGAAAATTTTCTGCTAACATTGCTAGTTAACGTTTTTGCATATAATACATATTTAAGAAGATATGACCTCTGTACGGATAGTCTGGACCACCCTGTATATGTTTTTACCTTTTTATTCGGTTCCTGGTTTTCGGAAATATAATGCTGACCCTTTCGTTTGGACTCTGATGTACACACACACGTGTCGCACACAATTAAAGGGGAATTTATCGTCGCGTGTAGATGAATAAAATGCAGAGCAAAAATGGAAAACACTTGTAAGAAACTCTGCGCGGCCCGTGGCACGATTTAGCAAATCTCGCGACTGGATTTTACAAGTAAACCGATGCGTAACTTCGCGGAACTCTGGCTCAGGATGGCACGTGTATGGTGCACTGACACGAAGCAGTGACTAGGACCCGATAGTCATTATATACTAAGTGTATGCAATAAAAATCGGTGCTTAGTGGGACAGATTGTTTGTATAGCCATGCGTCTTGCACACGAGTTTTTCCCGGAGATTATTTCAGCCGGCGCGGTGCTTTTAAATCGGGCGCGCAGTGTTTACAGGTCATAAATTAATTAGCCGCGCGTCTTGATTTCCGAAATTTCGGGGATACGGAGTTTCCAGTATGTCGGGCTAATCCCGAGTCGAGAGTAGCCAAGGTTCATCGGCCTGGTAATTAGAGAAATGAACATAAGGAAAAATTATTTCTTTAAAAATCATTCGGACGTTACATAAAATTGTCTTTATTTTAAATGAGAGACATGCAAAATTGTACAGAAATGTGAAAAAGAGTGCAGCAACCAGGATTTCCTCGACAGAAGAGCGCAGGCACACTGTCTGGCTACTCGGATCAGGAACCAACAGGAAACGGCTCGCACCCTCGGCGACGGGAAGCTCTCGCCAGAAGGCCTGAAGGGCTCTGTTGGTCGTCTGGAAGCTCTTGTTGAAGGGGCTCTTGTCGAAGAAGAAAAAAGAGAAAAAACTCGCATCTAACTATCGGTCAGCAAGCGAGCATCGCCCCGAGTCTGAAGTGAAGTCGGCTAAACAAAAGCCACTCGTATTGACGAGCAGCCCTATATTATATTTAAGAAAAACCGAAAAACATTAAGTTATTATATTTAAGAAAAACAACTATTATTATTATTTTGTAAGAAAATCTAAATTTTGTAATGGAAAAACTATTCTGTGTTAGTTATACATGTTCTGTATTTAGTTGTAAGTTCTAGTTTTTAAGTTTTAGTTTTAAGTTTCTTTTGTTTTGTATCAGCCTATGCACAGATAATCTTGCGTATCTCTAAATGACTTACTTAATAAATAAATAAAATAAATAAAATAAATATATATTAGACAAATAACGCTTATTGTAAAGAATTTGTTTTATTCTTCAAAATAAGATAACTAAAAATCGTAATATGATTTCATTCACATACCTGAATTTTTATTACATTGTTACCAAACAACAGTTATATATTCACTGTTTATAATATTCGATTCTCAATGTTATAAGTACCATCTTACTTGCCATACTCTACCTGTTCGTACGTGATTGTTTTGTTATCTCATGGTGGTGGGTATTAGAAATATGAAATAAAGGTAATATAACATTGAGAATCGAATATTATAAACAGTGACTATAACTGAAAAAACAGAATAATCTACTAGCAGCTGAATTTTAATATAATTAAAAAATTTAGTAAATCTAGTTAGTAGTTCATTTACAAAGCTTCTTACACGAGGAAGCAATAACATACTACCTCATTTAAATTTTACCCTACAAACAAATCTCAAATGAGACATCAGGTAAGTTCTCATTCAACTGAATATTATTTCCTTGACAAAAGGTATTTCTTGCTTTCAAATGTGCCTCATGGTGTTACCATTTTGATAGTACATCTGAAAATACAAGCTCGAAAACCTTTTACGACCATTTTAGCAATATTTAATTTCTGAAAAAAATGTCATGTGAAATTAGATCTGAGATTTTACTTGAATTCTCACCTGAAATATCATCTGATTTTAAGCATTAAACTTATTTCATTTATTTTCTATAGGTTACAGAGCAAGATTTTTTAAATTTATCAATAACAAAAAGAAAAGGTTTGTATAGAAGAAAAAGGGAAGGGAAAAAGGGTTTGTGCAAACAAGAGAAAACGTACCTATACATGATATCTAGGTGACCTGGAATATCCCCGGAACGTTCATTGGAATATAATTGTTAGTGAATCTCTATTACGAAATAAGTATTGTGGTTAATTCTTAATTCAATGCTATACAATCCTCTACTAAATTAAAGTACAAATTCTTTCTGGTTTTTTTTCAACCTCTTCATTCACAACTTCTTTTTCTAATATGTACTTCTGTATAAGTGTATTAATGGGCCCGGAGCAAAATGAGTGCTCCGGGTGGGTCTCCTTGTAAACGATCCACCGTCTGAAGGATGTTCGTGGACACCTGGGCATCGTCTCCAGGAACAACTCTCGAAGTTTTGCATATCGACATTATTCCAGATGGGGCTCGCTGTAGATGACGTCCCGTCTCCCTGAGGATGTTCCTGGGCACCTGGATATCGTCTTCAGGAACACCACGAATTTTTGCATATCTACAGTGCTCCAGGTGGGGCTCACAGTAGATGACGTCTATCTGTGGGTGTTTGTGGACGCCAGGACATCGTCTCCATGAACACCCACTCAATTTTTTTATATAGACAGTGCCCTGGGTGGGTCTCCCTGTAAACGATCTCCCACCGTCCTGAGGGTGTTCCTGGGTACCTGGACATCGTCTCCAGGAATACATTCGGAATTTTTTCATATGGACCATGCCCGGGTTGGTCTGCATGTAGACGATCTTCTGACATCGTGAGAGCGTGCCTGGACACCTGGAAATCGTCTGTACATATTTTTTTCGCATGGACAGTGACCCGGGTTGGTCTCCCTGTAGACGACGTCCCGTCGACCTGAGGGTGTTCCATGAGACCTGAACATTATCTGCAGGAACCCTTTTGGAATTTTTTCATAAGGCAGTGCCCGGGTTGGTCTCCTTGTAGACGATCTCCCGACATTATTAGGTCATTCCAGGACACCAGGATATCGTCTGCAGGAACACATTTCGATTTTTTTCACATTGCTCTGGTAGCAAAATCTGGCGCACTCGCGATTGAGCAGGACGTGCGCGACCTGCTTTATCATTTTAGTATACATCTGGCGAATAGAGGATACTAAGAATCTCAAATTCATATAGAACAAGTTAATTGACATTATCAAAGAATAATTCGAAAAAATTAATAACAAATAAGGTGCTCAGAAAGTCCTTTATTCGGCCAGAGGGAAAAAAGCCTTGCGGTATAAAAACCCCCGATCTACAGATGTTCTTGTGTTTTATTGTGTTTTATGTGAATTAATAGTAAAGTTGAGTATGATACGAATGGCGTTAGCCAGAGATGGCGATGAGCCTTTGTGCCGCTCCACGTTTTTTCGACGTGGATGTCATGCACCGCTCTAGCTCGCCAGCTGCTCAGCAGGGAGTGCGGCATAGATATTTTAGAAGGAACGCTAGGATTCCTCCCGGTCGCATGCGAACTAAGAGTCAACGCGATGAAAAGGCTGTAATGTCGCGAGGCGATATCGAAAGCGATTTAGAATTTATCGGTACGTATGTCTCGAGCGAGATTAGGCGCGATACTTATTTGCCGCGCCGCGCGCGTTGTCATTACGGCCGCCCCTCCCTTCGCGCCCCTCTCCCACTGGCGTCATGTCGCATGAGGCCATACGCGCGCTGAGGCATATATATATTTTTTCGTCGTGCCGCGGCGGTCAGGTCTCTCAATTCGCGCGCGACTTATTTTTCGTCTGCACATCCTCCCCGGTTGCGAGAGAACACGAGCAAAAAATGTGTGTATGAATTTCAATAAATCGATTGATATGATACATTCGCATGTGTGATTACAAGATTGACAAGTGATCATGGATTATGTACAGATTGAACACAAAGTTGTGTTATATTTCTTTTGAAATGCCTATAGGCTGTCTTGATGTTGACGACGCGCGTGGCATCATCGCTACCCGGATAAATCTCGACGATGACTCCCAGCTGCCATCGAGTACATGGTTGATTCTTATCGATTATAATAACTATGTCGTTGAACTTAATCTCTCCGTTCGGTTGGGCCCATTTTTGCCTTCTTTGTAACACGCTGAGATACTCCACGTGTCAGCGTTTCCAAAAGTCCTGGCGCTTTAGAGATGTATCTCCAAACAGACAGTCGATTGGCTGCAACAGAAAGATAATTTTCCTCGGGAAAAGAATTAAGAGCCCGTCCGATAAGAGCGTGAGCCGGAGTTAATGCTGTCGGATCGTTCGGATCCGTGAAAACAAGCTAATTGGTCTGGAATTTAAAATAGCTTCGATTTCCACGGCCAGAGTGTTAAGTTCCTCGAACGTGATCAGCTGACCTCCCGAGACCCGGCGAAAATGATGTTTGAAAGACTTAACGGCAGTCTCCCAAATTCCTCCAAAGTGCGGAGATAAAGGAGGATTGAAATGCCATCTGATAAGCTTATTAATGGCATAGTGCCCTACTTCGTCCTTGAATTGGTCGAATTGGAGCAGAGTGTCTCTAACTAACTCGCGGAGCTGGTTGTTGGTTTTTACAAAATTTGTACAATTATCTGAGTAGACACAAGTTGGAGTACCTCGGTGACTAGTAAATCGACGAAAAGTTCCTAAAAATCCTTGAGTGGTTAAATCGCTAGATATTTGAATATGAATGGCCTTGGTGGCCATGCAGATGAAAATACACCCATACGCCTTTACTTGGGCGCGAATGCGACATTTTTTTTCTTTGATAAAAAATGGACCACAGTAATCGACTCCTACGTGCGAAAACAATTGGCCTGACTGTGCAAAAGAGTGTTCTAACCTGATTTTTTACATCCAATATCCAAAAACAATGCCAAATAGTAGATAACGTAGTTTGTATACCGGCGTAAAACATTCTGAAATGAGCGTCGCGAATGATCAGATCTGTAACGTGATGAAGTGACGGCAATAGAATCGGACATTTCTGATTAGAGTGGACCTTTGAATTTATTAATCGGCCGACCACGCGCAAAAAACATTCTCGTCAAGGAATGGATTGAGAGCAATGAGCTTGTTGCTCCTCAACTTCCCTCCATTTTCAAGAAGAACAATAGCATCGTGGTATTAATCACGTTGAACGCGCAACAATACTTTAATTTCGGCTTCTGCGTGCTCCAAAACTGTTAAGAGTTTGTCGCGTGGTTCGTTTGACGGCTTAATGCGAAGACAATACGCAATGGTGTTCAATAAAGTAGAGAACGAAGAAAAACGGTCGAATAATGCGCACTTCGCTGGTGCCGCGAGAAAACGCATGTCTTTCTTGAGTTCCAGTAATTCGGAAACTGATTTCGGAATACTGACAGGCCAGAAAATTTCAGGCGCCTTAAGCCAAGGAGGGCTTTCAAACCAGCTGTTATTATTAAGAAATTCGGCCGGTAATTGACCTTGTAACAAGGAATCTGCCGGATTTTTATTTGATCTAACGTATCGCTATTCGACGAAGGAACCGAGTGCCTTAATTTCGGTGACTCTATTAGCCTCGAAAGTTTTGAGGTTTTCTGGCGACCTTTCCGGTCTCCGCCTCGAATTGTCAATTAAAATTCGCCGTGGTGTACTGAGATCGCGAACGGACTCTAACTGACGCGCGTACGTAATCCACCGCGAATGTAAGTCCTGAGGGATATGTTCTTCCCAATTTAGTTGACACTTCCAGCACTCTTGAACAATAATTTTCGGAACCGGCGCTCTGTTTACTAGCGCAAACTTGCGCTCGCCGCGACTGATGCGAAAACAGAATGATCGCGCACGCAAACCACGCGCGCGAAAATACGAGGAGGAAGGCCCGCTACTTTCCTCTCGAACGAACTACGTTCGATCTGAACTGAGGATAAGAGCCGCTGCTCTTATCTTCGCGTATACAAAAGATACACGCGCGACTCGCCGATGTGAGCCGCTGCTCCCACTCGCAAGTGGAGCGAGAGAGAGAGAGAAAGAGAGAGAGAGAGAGAGAGAGAGAGAGAGAGAAAGAGAGAGAGAGAATGAGAGAGAGAGAGAGAGAGAAAGAGAGAGAGAGAGAGCGAGAGAAAGAGAGAGAAAGAGAGAGAAAGAGAGAGAGAGAGAGAGTAAGTGGTGACCGGCGTGGATTACCCCACACTGGTTCAAGAGCTATCTTTACGAGTTCCATGCTCTTCAATACTTCGTACAGGAGTTCCATACGTCCACCCACCGACGTATTGATGATCGAGGCTAAATTGGCTGCTCAAGACGAACGTGCCACTGAACTCAACTCCGCTTTGTGCACCGAGCTTTGGACGGAATTCCGTAATAATCTGAATGCGGAAATCTCTACCCTTCGCGCTGAGCTCACTGGCTCTGCTCTGCCCGTTGAGCCGTCGCCTGCACCGCTCATGAGGCTTTCGAGGTCCTCGTCACAGGCATTCCTCAATGTCTTCAGGCGGATAATAATGAACTCGTCCGGAAACTCTTTAATTTCCTGAATCTCACGCATCTGCTGAGCTTCGTTATTGACATGCGTCCCTGGCTTGAGAACCGTAACTCCAGCGAAAGAGCACCTAGTAATTCTTCTCGTTCTCGCGGAATAGTTCTCAGCTGCTCCTCTAAGATTGTTCGTGACAAGATCATCGCAGCTGCAGCACGACTACGAGAAGCTCGTTGTTCTACGATCTTTGGCGAGGGTGGTGATGGCAGCATTTTTCTTTCGTTCTCTCTGACCTAAGCTACTTACGAACTCTATAGAAAAGCCCTCATTCGCTGAAGGGCGATTAGCTTTCTACATCTCTTCGTTCGTAATGGTATTGTCTGGGTGAAGAGCTCTGCTGAGGCACAGCCAGTCCACATACGCTCTGAAAATGAGCTTCTCTGATCTGTTTCAGATCAAGCTCGATATCTGCCTTATCAAGCGCCCGAACAGGATCGTTAGTATTCGCTCGCTGAAGAAAGCTGACCCGATAACCATCTCTGAGTCGATACATGAAAAACTGGCAGCTCTACCTATTACTGGTTCTGACAATGCCGAGGACTCCGCGGCCCGTCTCTCCAGAGCGATTCTCGACACCTTCGACTCCGACGCCCTAGTCAACCTACCACCTTCACAATCTCGAGTAAAAGAAAGCCCTGGGTCACCTTTGACCTTAAGGACCTACTCCGGGATAGAGATCGTGCTTATAGACGCATGGTGAGGAATAGTTCCCCAACCAACGTCCTATGTTATCGATCACTACACAGAACTGTCTCTAACCGTCTAAATCTTGCCAAAAATGAATATTTTAAGCAACTTCTCGATGGAGCTGAATCACCTGCGGATAAATGGAGGATCCTGAAAGGAATGGGTATCGGTAAAGCCAAAAAGAAATCGCCCCTCTCGAATTTTTCTGCGCACGAGCTAAATATCCATTTTGGCAAGGTAGCTGCTGACTGTATTCCACTAACCGACGGCGATCTTCTTGAGGTATTATCGGCTCCCTCCTCTGCTCCACCTGAGCATGAACATGGCATGTTCGACCTCTGCCCTGTCTCCCCAGACTATATTGGGAGACTACTTTCTGGCTCGCACTCCATCGCCATGGGTTCAGACAGGATCACTGCTGATATGCTTGCGCTCGGCTCACCTGTTCTTCTTCCTCATATCACTGCAGTCATAAATTACTGTATTGCTGCTGTCACATTTTCCTCTGTATAAAAAAGAGCCCTCCTCCGACCTTTGGCTAAAATCAACAAAATTAAGGAACTCTCCGATACCCGTCCCATTGCCCTGCTTCCCGCTATCTCCAAAATCTTTGAGCGTGTTATCTATGACCAGCTTTCTGAGTACCTGTCAGTCAATAACCTTCTCGACACCCGGCAATCCGGTTTCAGAAAAGGTCATAGCACCCAAACCGCTCAAATTGGTGTGATTGATGACATTAAACGTGGCATAGATAAGCGAATAATTTCCTTTCTGCTTTTCTTTGACTTTTCCAAGGCATTTGATAATGTACCCCATGCTCGCTTGCTCAGTAAGCTCAAGGCCTTAAACTGCTCGAGTAAATTCATCACTCTTATCTTTTCCTACCTTAAAGGTAGAGAGCAAGCAGTTATAGATGAAGATGGGAATATCACTAACTGGATGAAGGTCAATGCAGGCGTTCCGTAGGGCAGTGTTCTTGGGCCTCTCCTGTTCGTTATTTACATTAACGACCTGCCCAACGTCCTCCTCCACACCCTGCATATGATTTACGCAGATGACACCCAAATTTATCTCTTCGTTCTGCCAGTAGATTTTCATACAGGCATCGATCTGATCAGCAGAGATGGTGAGGCTGTTGCTAGCTGGGCTGCCGATAACGGGCTTAAGCTTAACGTAAACAAGACTAAGACCATGGTGATGGGAAGCGTAGCCTATATCTCTAGTTTTGACTTCAATAACCTACCGAAAATCACCATTAATGATGTCTCGCTGCCCTTCGAAGTTGAGGTCAAAACACTAGGCCTTACTCTTACTCCGTCGCTAAATTGGACGAAACACATTGCAACTATGATTCGCAGAGCGAACTTTGCTCTTCGTCGCCAGTGAAACGCAGGCGAGAATTTTTTCTTCGGACGCTAGCCTAAAACATCATAGTTAATCAAAACCCTGCATATCTTGCCTCCAGATTCACTCAATTTAATATCGATGTTTCTGCTAGATCGTCGTCACGCCTTCCACCGAGAACCCTTACATACGCGCCCATCAGAACGGAAGCGATGAAGGACTCTTTTCTTGTCACGGCCCCTGAACTCGCTCGCCCCCACCATCTTCGCTCGCGAATCGCTCTCAGCCTTTAAGAATTATCTGTATAGCACTTTCCTCGAGAGAGATAGACACGACTGGACTGTGCGATCTAATCAGTTTTAACTGGTTGCGCTGTGATTAGTATCTAAATCTGTATTTTAGGATCACAGTTCAGCGTAGTCTCGGGTTTTTAAGCTATATCATTTGATTCTTGGAGCTGTGATAGTACTGTGATAGTAATAGTTATACTAGTTATAGTTTCTCTCTATATTAATTTAGTTGCTTGAGAGTGCGTCTGTCCACTTACGGCATCTTGATATTTTTATTGCGGCTTTATTTTTAAGTTTTGATATTGTTGTTATGGCGTTATTTTTAAGTGTTAACGGCATTTTGTTTTTGTTATTGCGGCGATACTTCTAAGTGCTATTTTTGTTACCTAGTTATTAAGTTTTTCTATTAAGTTTTCCTGAGTTTTTTTTATTTATCTTTATGAATTGCGAAGATTGTTCTTTTTTATTTTTATTTTTTTATGCAAATATTGTATTTCTTACGAGACCAGATAGGGTTATACCCAAAGGCCTAAATAAATATATCTAATCTAATCTAATCTAATCTCTCTTGTTTAGTCATTTAGTAGCACCTTGGTAGGTGCTACCCTCTGACCCCGCGGCAACTTACGCAATTAACGCGTTTTATTGCGGGTGACGCAGGCTCGCGAAGACGCACGGGATTTAAGTAATTAAATCTCCACGCGACGCATATTAAATTAAAGAAAGAAAATCTAAAATTAAGTTAGAAGAAGCTGCGTGCCAGTCTTTTGGCAGCGGTTTTTACTTTAGTAAAACTCAAATTGTAGCACTTCTGTTCCTTTATTTTTTACGAGTTATACGATTTTTGGGAGAAATTAACGTTTTCGTAAACGTATATTTTCGGTAGATTTTTGAATAATCTCTATCATTTTTTTTACTAGGTCCCGTGACAAATACCCGTTGGGCCTAGTATGAATAATACCCAAAATGGGTAAATATCGCAATATGTTAATTATTTTTTATCAAAGAACATTCTGCAAAATCTAGTAGAAATCCAGGATCCGGAGGTTGTGCACTCGCTTAGTGAACCTATTTACTTACAATATTTCGACATGAGTTGCATTCTATGTTTTGCAAATAATTACCCTTTTACAAACATATCTAACAAATTTCAATACGTAATTTTTTGTAAATTTATATGTCATATATACAAATTTGGGTGTCATAAAAAAATAATAAAATAAAATAATAATCGACCAAATATTTAAAAATATATTTATGTTTCAGATTAACTCGAATCTTGATCAGGAGAGTACTGCATTAAATCTAGAATCTGCCACTAGTGGAAATGAAAAAAGCTGCTCTTCATCAACAGTTAGCAGTAATAACATAAATATTGACGAATCTTCTACCGAATGCCAAAATACCATGGATACTAAATTTTTACAAACTAAGAGTGGCTCGAATATAGTATGATATTATAAAAAAATGTCAAAAATTTAAAAAAAATTTATGTTTGCGAATATTTGTTTACAAATTAAATGAAAAGTTTTATCTATATATTTATATAATGTTGTTCTTTACCTTTATCTAAGAATAGAACAATTTATTTCTGAATTCAAACATACATTATCTTTATTGTCTAACTCTCTTTGTATTGCAATGCCAATTTAGTAATGAAAATAGTAATGAAATAGAAAAAAGTAAATTATGTTATTCTGTGTTGGAGTTCAGCTTTGTGATAAAATTAATTTTATGTAACCTGCAAGAATTTAATTGTTATTTAAATAATACTATAATTTTTGTCAACAAATATATGAAGACTTCAAGCCTGAACTCGTGGAAAACGTTGTAAATGTTTTATACGTAGTAACGAAAAAGATTGTAAAGCAAGCGATTAAATTTTTATATAATACTTTGTGCAACATGCCTATTCTAATTTCACATTCCTTCTAATTGATTTTCATTCGGTCTTCTGCCCGCAACCTCATCCCTCGTAACGACTATGAATAGTTTAGTTCTTAAGACCTCGTAACATTTTCTTCCCGGGGGGTTATTGAGTAAAAATAACGAGTACTAAGTTTTACTTATGATATCGAACTGTATGATCATAATCATTACGTAAAAGTTTACATGTTATTGGCAATACACCTTTAGTATATATAGTAGGGCTGCCAATGAGATCCGAATTTATGAAGAATTTTATATCCGACGGATCCAGTATCCGTGTAATCCGGATCTCAGAACCGTGTACTCCGGGTATCCGGATCTATCTGGAGCCGGATACCCGAACTCCCACAGGATTGAGTCTTTTAATATCCCATTGCATCTTCCTTTCTGTGAGCGGAAGCAAAGTTGGGTTTCCAAGCTAAAGATAATGCACTTTTGAGTGCACTGCGACTAAATAAAAATGCATTAAGGAAAAAAAATGAAAAATTAAGAATACACGCGGATAATTTGCAACCCTAATATATAGATAAAAGGTGCACAGCATTGCCTCGTCTTGTCTCTTAATCGATATTCGCACAACTCATCATGTCAGATTTGTCATCAGACGGCGCGTGAATAGATCGCTCACCTCATTATTCGTTAAGGGAGTTCTGCAGATAATATAATATAGATAATATAATGTTATAAATATAAATGTGTTCAAATTTTGAAGGGTACCTGTGAGCAAAGAAATTAATTATTTTTATTCGCCGCCGTATGACGCCCATATAAAAAAACCCAAATTTAAAACTTTTTTATTTTTTGAAGTTAAATTAATTTCAATGTACAACATTAAATTACCAAATTTTAAAAATAATTAAACGAAATTTTAAGTTAAGCACGGCGCGTTGCACGCAAGCGACGTCAGCTGGGCCGCATTCCTCGCAGCGTACCCCACTCACTGAAGTTCCGCTTGTGACATGCGGCGCGCGTCAATCTCCTTCGCCCCGCTGCGCCTGCAAGCTCAACTCTTTTCTCTCGCGCTCCGCTTCTGAAGTCACAGGCGGCGCTCCCCACTCGAGTGGCGTCACGACGCCGCGGCAGCAAGCCCAATGTGAAGAAGAGAAAGAGAACAAAGAGGTCCGCAATGGACTATAGAAGAGCGCGCGCTGAGCCGCTCAGTCTCTATTCTCCTTCAGAGAACCATAGGCATTAGACTAACTAGCGATACACGGTCGTCTCTACACGACGCCGGTGAGCTGTCAGTTGAGTGCATTAGTCAAATATTACACTAGCGATACGCGGTCGTCTTTACATAACGCCGATGAGCTATAGTAGTATTTCTTTATCTATAATCTTTCTCTTTCTCTCCTAATATAATTATTAATATGTCAAAATTAAAATCAAAATTTCAATAAATTTATATATATATCAATTAATTAAGCATTTATTTTCCCAATAAATAACTACAGCAACACGCGGTCGTCTCTATACGACGCCGATAAGCTGCTTGCTTTCTTTTCATTCAAATGTCATAGTTAAAAAATAAAATGTATGTATAATTTTAAACAAAAAGACAATTTCACTAGCAAAACGCGGTTGTCTCTACACGACTCCGATGAACTAAATAATTTGTTTTCTTTAATAATAAATAATTTAACGATAAAGAAATTCAAACTCATGGGTACAATAAGGGAATAAATATAAAATTAAACGCAATCGCAATAGCGATACGCAGTCGTCTTTACATGACGCTGATGAGCTAAAGAATTGCCGAATATAAACAATTTTACTAGCGTTACGCGGTCGTCTTTACATGACGCCAGTGAGCTATCAAATTGTTTTAATAAAAAGCGAGCGTGAATGATTAAACTAGCGACACAAGGTCGTTTTTACATGACGCCGTTGAGCTATTTAATCGTCAAAAATGTAAAAAACAAATACATTAGCGATACGCGGTCGTATTTACATGACGCCGATGAGCTATTAATTTGTTTTCAATAAAATAAGAAATGACTTCATTAGCGACACGCGGTAAATAATATAAAAGGCTACCAATTACACGATGCCGGTGAGCTACCGGTGCAGCCTTTTCGTAAAACAATCCGATTAGCGATATACGGCCGTCTTTCATGACGCCGGTGAACTACTAGATTGTCGCGTCGTGAAATCAAAATCGGATCCAGTACACGAATCCTTATCATAATCTAATAACGCGCGCAGTGCAAGTTACAGCCGTTAAGCACTCAATCTTATGCAAAATCGTCATTTTGTGGTCTTCATGTGCTTGTTAAAAATTAATTGAAAAACAGATATTCTTGAAAATTTTTATCAGAATACCTTTTATATCATGTGTCACGGCTAACGGAGTTATCGTATGTGCGCGGATGAATGTGTGATTAGGCTAGGTCCTTTCGTCGGACCTCGCGAATGTAGAGGGACGACAAACAC
>UXGC01002167.1:0-13489 GCA_900480045.1 Eurytoma adleriae
GCATAGGAGACTATCCCATACTTTATAGTCTGGGATAAAGTAAGTTTACTTTAAAGTAAATAAGTTTTTACTTTAAAATCTGGCATAAATTATGGGATAGTCTCCTATGCCAGACTTTTGCCAGACATTACTGGCCAGGCTACTGCCAGACTACTTTTTTTACACAGGATCTCACATTTCAGAGAGATTCAGAAAGACAGAGAGATAGATAGATAGATAGATAATACGCCTTTATTTCACCACTATAGGGCAAAAATATATATAATGATCAACTACAAATCATATACATATAAATAAAAAGATCAGAATACAAATATATAAAAATAAAACAAATTAACTATAAAATAAAGATCACTAGATTTCCTTTGGTCAAGGTGCACAAATAAATAATATACTAAAATAATTGCATAAGAAAAAAAAACGGTCAATAGACCTGGTCAACAACTATCACAGTCAGTATAATACATTTTATATTTTAGGCCTGTAGAGAGGGCCTAGTCAATTTCAAAAACTTAAACTTAAGCTTAAACACTACTTACTAGAGAGAGACAGAGAGAGAGAGAGAGAAAGAGAAAGAGAGAGAGAGAGAGAGAGAGAGAAAGAGAGAGAGACCGGAGGACTTTTAATTTCAAGGTCCTGCGCGAAGAGTGAGCGCCGTTAACCCAGATTTTCGCGGGATCTCGTGCGATTTCGCGGGGTCCATCTGGAGCGGCACGCGCCAGAGTAAACATAGCACTCACGTATGTACGTGCCGCTTACTTTCCTAAAACCGACTCGCTGTCAAAGGGCACGACCGGCCCGCTATCTACCCACCGGAAGGAAAGTGAAACCCGCGCGATCGGCGCGATAGCGCGTCCCTTTCGTTTCGTGATTCATCGTTTCATTGTGCCGAATTTTTTTTCTTCCCTGATCCCGGAGCCGGAGGCATCTCGCGCAGTTTGTTTTCGAAAGCGAGCGGCCCGGCGAAATGAGAGCGCTCGGATCCTTCTTTTTTTTTTCTTTTCGTCGATTGCTTACGGAGAGAATTTTCGTCGTAAAAATTACGCCCGCTTCGTTTGCAAATATTACCGGGGGCTCGGCAATTTTGGGATCGAGCGACCGGTTTGATAAAAATTACTTGCGGCTAGGGATAAATTGTTATGAAGGTTTTTAAAATTACGACTTTTCTGAGTAACTTTTACGACGCTGTAAGTTTTAGCAGGCGGACACTTGATGATCCAAGATTATTAAGTAAATAGTAAATTTTAGGTAGGAAATTCTTTCTGTGTGTAGTAGTCTGGTTAGGATAAAAAAGTGGCCCTACACGGATATTGGGAAAATAAAGTTTTCTATTTTTAAGAAAAAATTTTAGATTGCAAACACCTGATAGAATGATTTTCTTGAAATAAAAGATTATGTTTTTAATTAACAAAATATTCGTTTTAATTATGCAATTAAATTAAAACTAATTCTACTTCTATATTGGAATGAAATGATAGTATTCACTACAAAAAATCACAAATTCCTGTAATTTTTTATTTGTTCTAATTTGATTTCAATCCGCAATTATATAGGTATGGTGGATATAATTGAAAGTTAAAATTTTAACGGCCTCTATGAATTACTAATGAAATTAAGCTGATTCATACAATCAAATTATACACTTGTTTTATTTATCGCATTAAACTTTTCCACTAACGATAACTTGACATGAAACTATTTAGTTAATAAGTTGAGCCTTTACACTTGAAATAATCATAGTACTATATTATTTCTAAAATCTAAAAATTTTTAACGCCATCAATTCATTCTGAATTGCAATGAATCAATTTAAAAATCAAACACGTTAATTTCACAGCGAATTTATGGGTCTAATTACGGGTTTTACGAACAGCGCCGACTGAATAAAATAGTAGCGCAATAGAAAAGTTCGACGGCCGTTTCAACTACAATCACAATTGAGGTAAAAGCGTGTCGTCATTACCATTCGGTGATAAGATGCGTCTCGAGCAAGCTGTAATCATCGCCGACGTCGGCGTAATCCATAGCGCTAATGAAGGCGCCCGTTCGAACGAACAAAGTCAGCTTCCGACGCGGAGGCAATCATCCTCGTAAAATAAAAGTTACAGCCGCTAATTCAATTCCACGGTGGTATACATCCGCCTCGCAGTCACCGCGCGCGCCTTGGCATTTCGCGAGCCAATATTTTACGCGGGAGATTTAAAAAGAAACAGACACGCAATCGAAATTGTCGATGGAATTAAAAAAAATAACTATAATAATATGCGGTCGATAAAACTCGGAGATATTCGACGCCGGACGCTCTATCGATGCGATCGCCGGTGACAGACTGGTCGGGATAAATTTTGACGGGAAGGTGAAAGCCCCTGCGATTGTCGTATAACGCAGTGCGTCAAACGAACCGCGGATGACGGGCAACCGCTAACTGCCCGCGCCGGATTCGATTTTTACAGCTGAATTTTTACAGGCGAAGGCGCTGGGTGGCCGGCTCTTGCCACAGATTCGATCCGAGCGGCTTGGCTTCGGCTGCCGACGGGGAGAAGGGGGGGCAAGTGCGAGACCAGGGGAAATTATGCAAAACCACGAGAGAAAAGAAATTTTCGTCACGAGCCATTGAAAAGGCTCGCGAGCGCGCGCGGGACTTCACGTTTTCCCCGGCTCCTTCCTTTTTTTTTACGCGAGTTTCGCCCGCGACGTTTCTTCGATCGATCTGGTGATTAGCACAGACGTGATCAGATTGTTGGATTAATTGCTTACGAAGTTCTGGATATGTGACGTAGCTTCTATGCTTTAATATATAAATACACGTATAAGTACCGGTTACCGAAAATTATGATTTTTCATTTTCTTAATTCAATTATTCAAATAACATGATCATTAATGTAGAGATGACATTTTACATAATTACGTTACATTACATTCTAAAAGTCTAGAGAATGTGCGATTGGTCCTAATTATTAATTGTTAAACTCAAAATTTGTTGAATGAAACGAAAAACTGCAATGTTGTTATATATACAGTATCTTAAGAAGGGGATCACTATACTCGAAATTTTTATTTGTTAAAATAGATTTAAGAAAATCCACTTTGAATTTAAAATGTCGAAAAAAATTATTTTTTTAAATAGTCCTGGCAGCGAAAATAATTGTTTTTGGTATTTTTAATTAATTAAGATATCATTCATTAAAAAGAAACTATTTTTTTATTGATAAAAAGAACCGTAGTATTTGAGAGAAGAACCCGTAATAAACTTATCGAATTAAATCAGAATTAATTCATTTCACGTTTTTTTTAAATCACTGATCGTGTTTTTTGCTAACGCAGGAATAGGAGTAATATTCCGCAAATTATTACCATACTAATGAGCGATTTATTGGTGCACAAAGTAAGCAACTACGGGTACTAAAAATTAATGAGCGAAGAAATGTAGATGTTAGGTAAATAAAAAAAGATTTCTAATTAAAATTATGCTATGGTGTAAGCTACTTGAAAAATTCACGCATTTATTCGCAATTTCTCTCATTTGATTTTAAAAGCAGTTTTCATTAGCGATCAATTTCTAAGTTAAGCAAACGTTTACGCGAAAGTGAAATTTTATTAGTTGTTAAAAAAAGGCTAGTCGATTGTAATAAAATAATATCTTACCGCATTGATCTTGGTATTTATTTATTTAATTTATTTAAAAAAAGGAGGTAGGAACAGCACGTGAAAACTTTCTCAAAAGAGTGAGCTCTTTTTCGATTCCTCATTACTATATAAATACTTCGCCAAAAAGAGGGGCATCGGTAAATGGCATAAAATCAGTGAGTTTGTCCTTCGTTAACTTATCCGACGACTTTCTTTTTACGATGTTACCAGACGGTGTGTGGTCACGAGGTATGTTTATATTTAAACTGAAATGTAAACAATTGGATATTTGTGCTTTTTAAATCTTCAACAAATGGAAATTCATCATTTAATAATTTATAAGTACTTTTCTCAACATTTATTTTAATACATACATATGTTAAATATAATTATACTACTAAATTTGAATATTTATTTTATGAAGGATGCAATAGTACTTCTAAAACATTTACAGTTTGACATAATGTTTTTTAATTTATAATAAAACACTATAGAGTTAAATAAATTGTTTCAAAATAGAACGGAAAATTTAATTTCCATCTGCTGGTTTTTCGCATTTCGTATTTTCAATTAGATTCTTCACTGAGCCTTTCAATAATCGGAAATTAATTTCATCAAAATTCATTTTGTTCAACGTAACTTTCTGAAACCTATTAGTGAAAACCCACAGCTCTTCTGCATTACTCGGTGTTCTCGTCTCAGGAAATACTTTCATTCCACTTGCAAATTGCAATTCGTTTGAGTTCTGCGCGATGATTTCCTAAAATGACAAATCATTAATAAGTCTCTCTCAAAACCCAAGACTATCATCAAGAATTCTGAGGAAGACCTTAAATTTGTCCTTGACCTACGTTTCAAGATCATTTGAAGGCTACTTGTATTTTTTAAATATAATCTCCTCTCTGAAGTTAAAAATTTTATGTAGAAAGCATTAATATCAAATTTATATATATTTTTATTTAGAAAGTATCAATATCAAATAAATAATCTTGAAAATGTAGGTCAAGCTAATCATCCATGGGATTCTCGATGAAAATTCTACTGAACGTGGAGATGAGTTTTATTTTAAAATGATGGGACATCATATATTTTAAGTATTTTGCACAAAGATTTATAAAGATTACTTACGAGATTCTCTTTATTCATAGGTCGATACTGATTCCAGCAACCAATGGCGATCTCTTTGGTCAAACCAAGGAATACCGTGCCGTCGGATGCCGTCGCCATGGTAACTACCTGAGAAGGTAGCATGTTCTTACCCTCCTTGTATTTGATGTTATTATCGATGAGGCTTTCCGCTAAATCCTGAGTGTCGATGGAGTAAAGAGATCGCGAAGCGAAGGGCCGCACGTAGAGGCGCCTACTTTCGCCGGCGACCTCTGGAGACAGTGTTATGCCTATCATACTGACATCGAGGTCGACGCTGTCACCCGCGATCTCCATGGTACCCTCGTTCTTCTCGGGTTTGAAGATCTGCATCTCCAGGCGCATCATTTCTTTATCGTTCAGAATAACCAGCCCTCCACCGTAAACGTCCGCCATGTACAGCTAAAGGAAAAGCCTTTGTCTGATAAAACGGTTTTCACTCGACTTCACTCGTTAATCAGAAGTTACAATAACACTGTATACAATCTCAACGTATGTTCAATTACTTACAGCTGATGGTTTGCAATCAGGACCACTGGCTTCGAGCACTGGTGTCACCAACATACCTTTCCCCTCCGCGTTTTGACCAATGTTGTTGGGAATTTTGATTTGAGTGATCAAGGTATCGGTGCTGAGGTCAAAGACCAACACTTGGGCGGGACAAGAGGCATTGTGTCCAAAGTAGCCCGTATCTAAAACGTACAACCTATCACACTCGTCCGCCTAGAGAACGAACAAAATCGTTAATTAATTATCGCCAATTTTCCTAACCTGATCATCTGTTTTTAATAATCAGAACTCACAATGACACGGTATATAGCAGAGATAGCATCGCAGTCTCTTCTAGTATGCCATGACCAATCTGGATAAGGCTGCAATAAGGGACCTCCTGGGCCATTCAGATTAGTAACTACACTTAAGGCGGGGACTTTGTCTTTTTTTCCAAGCGCAGTAACAAAAACTCGTCCATCTGTACAAAAACCACGTTTATTTCTTCAAAATTGTTTAAGTGCATACCTATAATTCTAAGGAAATTTACTGAGAAGTGCTAAAGCACTTTATATGCAAGGATATTGTTAGATCTTCTGTACCATCCATTAACATAAAGTTAATAAGAAATATCATACCTTTCGCTATCTCAACATCTACTGGAAAGACATCTTTAACGTCAAATTGATTATCTCTAATGTAATTGGTTTTCTGCTCTTCTGACTCCCACACATAATCGACGTACTTCCATTCATAAAGCAAATCTAAATTTTGCAACGCTAACGTTGCTCTCATGCAAATGTAAAAGCAGAGAAGAAGTTTCATTATGTTTCGTATAAATAAGAAATTTGAACTGAAAAATCCTTGCTTTGAATCTTATACAATAGCTTGCGAAAAATTTCTTCAACTGAAATTGCAGTTAATAGAGCACATATCAGCGTACTATCGAAAGTCATTTCAATGTTTAAAATTCGTGCGTGAGACAATGCACGACACACACAAGTCGTGCGTGCATTATCGAACACGGAAAAAATGGTCACTCTATTCAAGCGCGCAAGACTATACCACCTCTGACAGTGTTATTCAGAGTCTTGCGGTAATATGCGCACCTCAGCGTGCACCTGAGCCCAGAATTTTAGGTACTAGGATAGCATCTTAATTTTGATCTAAGGTGTTAAAGTAAGTCTCGGCAAGTCTATAGTAGAATGACTGTACTTGAAAATATGATTGTCCTCTAGCATTTAATTCACTTTAATTTTGCATATAAACTTTTTAACTCGGATTTCCAAGTTTCTAAGGAGCTCGACCAGCACAAAAGGAACTGAGCTAACGAGTAACGGATGATCATTGACTGACTTTTTGAGGTCATAGCTCAACTTTTTAAAGCTTTGGTGCTCTCAAAAAGTTGGACTGGTCAGCGTTCCTGCGTTCGCATTTTCCATCGCTTGCGTATTCGACTTAGTGACTGTAATACATTTTTTTAAAGAAATAGATATGAAAACAAAAAAATTAATTAAACAATAAGTAATACTAAATGTCACATTTTAAACAGGAAGTTTGAATTCAGACGGATATATTTAATATCATTGGATCTTACAATAGTGTACATACAATACAGTATAACTTTTTTATTTAATAATTACTTAGTATTACAGTTAAGAAAAGGAAAATTTTCAATTTCACTGGTTTTTCATATAATTGTGAGCACGTTTAGGGTGAAGATGATAATTCAGAGAGCGGCTTAAAGGAGATAATTTTGGCACCAGTTTATAACAGATGATAACTCTGTCAGCGATTTGAGGAAAGTATAATACCTCAGACTTGTCATGAAAAATGTGATAACTCGGCCACTGACTTAGAAAATGTGATGACTCATCCTTTGTTTCAAGATGATAGCTCATCTACTACATGCAACATAGTAATTATCATCTTCTTGAAATTACTTTATGCTGAGTAACCTATCAGCCTTTTCAAGCATTACTCAAGTTATCACCTTCTCTCCTAAACCGTTGATGAACAGTTTACCACAAAAATTGATTCTTAACTGTATCAACTAAATTATTCCAGAAACTATTTGATTGATGGGTGGGATGCCCCGGAAATCCTAAATGGGCAGCTTTTGGCCGTTCACATTTGGTGTCCTTAACCAAATTGTCAACTGAACCTTTAAGGACTCGGAAGTTTACGTCATGGAAGTTTCGAGTGCCTGTCATAGCTTTTTGTAATCTGTTCGTTAAGACCCACACCTCTTCGTCACCGTTTGTTCTTGACCTTGGCAGAACCTTCAATCCACTTGCAAATTGTAATCGATTTTCATCTTTTGCAACGATTTCCTGCGCAGAAAAAGAAAACGTAAGGGTGAGTTATAATCTTCCTCAAGAGCTTCCTCAAGTTATAGCCTCAGATTAACAAAATGCAAGCTTGAGGTAATACTTTTTTATATTGAGGTAATACTTGAGTAATACTTTTTTAGTTATTACTAAGTATTTGGCAAGTACTACTAGTAACGAAACCTAGGCTTGAAAAAAAAACTCACAAGATTATCTCTGGCCATCTCTCGATAGCGATTCCAACAAGCGATAGCAAGCTCCTTGGTCAAGCCCATGAAGAGGGTACCCTGGCTGGACATTCCCATCGCGGTAGCCTGGCTAGGCACCATGTTCTGTGCCTCTTTGTACCGGATAGAGTCGCCGTAGATGCTGCGCGACACTACCCGAGTGTCGGCGGCGTAGAGGGCAAGAGAGGCGAAGGGCCTGAGGTAGAGATCGCGACCCTCCTCGCCCCTGACTTCAGGCGACACCGCCAGACCCATCAGACTGTCCTCCAGAACGAAGCTCTCGCCGGCAATCTCGACGTGGGCCATCGGCTTTATCGGCGTGAAAATCTGCGCCTCCAGGCGGAATATGCGCTCCTCGTTCAGCACAGCCAGACCGTGCCCGTTCACGTCGGCCATGAACAACTACGGGCAAATTTGGGATTGTAAAATAATTTGTGAAGAATAGATCGTAGGCATAATTTTCTTTTTTAACTAATTAAGAAGGTGTCAACTCCCCGGATCACCGATTTGTATGAAACCCTGAAAATTGTTTTCTAACGCCGTATAATAAATCAAACAACTTTGATCTCATATAGGGCTTTAATTGGCAGATATAGCTTGTTTTGTTAACATTGCTAGTATATCTGTAGCATTGCGTACTTGAACAATGCTAATTTTTTTAGTTGTATGTAATATAAACAAAAGCTAGTGAGATCGAATCAAGAGTGGTTTATGTCATTGTTCGCTACCAGAAAACAATCTCAAAAATGTCTTTCTCATCGGTGACCCAGAGAATTTACACTATCTTAGTAAGATACTTTACTGCTGTGAGTAAAAGATCTTCGTGAAAAGGAATGTTCCCTTGCGTGAACAAATTTTCAGATTAATTTATACACTTTTTTATCGTTTGTGCTGTATTTCAATATTTTGCAAAATTAAGTTTTATGGATTATTCTAAAAATATATACACAGTGTAAAGGTAGATTTTTAGTATCAAATACAAACAGATCAATTGCATAACATTAGAAAACCAAATTAGAATTGATATATCGATCTTTTCTTCGTGAATACAAGTTTAATAGAGTTTAATACAATTTAAGTGAATAGAGAAAAACTCTATTCACTTAAATTGTATTAAAGTCTATTAAACTTGTATTCACAAAGATTTATAGCTATCAATACTAATGGAACATTTTTTTTTTAAATATTGCTAAAATAAAAATTAAAAAAAATTACGGGCCTAAATGAGTCATATATAATTTTGATACCATTCATTATGTACAAAGTTTCATAATGGTCTATTTTTTTCACATGAGTAGCTTAATTCGTACTTGTCAGTATAGAAGACTATTAAATATTTTATTACACGATTCATAAAATTTTAATTCGAGAATAGATGATGTGTTATTTTTTTTCGTGTTTAAAGATTGATGAAGTAATTTTTATTCTCATGCAAATGAATAGTCAATGTGTTATTACGTTGTAAAGAATAAAACATCAAATTTATTTTTTGTAGATTCATTGATGTATTATTCATTTAAAAGACTAAAAAAGTAATAATTTATCAACGAATAAAACCAAGTTTGCTATGAGATCTGAGTGTTTGAACTAACGTAAGAGGAAATCAAACAGGAGGTAGAATATGTTAATATACATTATACGTCACTAGTTTGTACTATAAATAAACAGGAAGCTCGTCACTTACGTTCTCCAGTTTACACTTGGGACCAGTGACTTCGATCGCAGGTGTCACCAACTTTCCCACACCCTGCTTGTTCTGTGAAACATTGTTGGGAATTTTGATACGCTTGACTAATGTGTCAGTGCCAAGGTCGAAGATGAGCACTTGGGCGGGGCAAGTGTAATTGCTGCCGATATAACCAGTGTCAAGAACGTACATCTTGTTGCATTCATCTATCTGACATTCAGAAAAAAAAAGACGTTAATCATTTATTACGTCGCAAACACTTCCTCGTGCGCGCGAATCGAGTAAAAAAAATTGAAGCATACAATCACTCTGTACACACTGGTGATGGACTCGCAGCTGCCTTTGGTGTACCATGACCAATTTGGGTAAGGGCGCAGCAGTGGTCCTGAAGGTCCGAGCTTATCAGTGACAACTGCTAAACTTGCCGGGACTCCATCGTCTCTTATGGCGGTGACGAACACTCGTCCATCTGAAGATTATAAGTTCTTTTCAATCGTAATTAAGATTATAATTTCCTTTCAATTATAATTTATTAATTTCGATCAATTGAAAAATTTTCTACATTTCTGTTCTAAAATTTCATTAATATTATCGTATAACTATATAACAATAATCACAGCTTTATTCACCTCTTGCTTTGTCAACGTCGATAGGTACGATATTTTCGTAGTTGTAGTCACCGCTTCTGACGTAACGTTCTTTCTGCTCTTGCGACTCCCACAAGTAATCGATGTACTTCCATTCATAAACTGTGTCCAATTTCGACGACGCGGTCGTTGCACCGACAAGTGCAAAAATCAACACGATCAAGCGCATCTTGATCGTTTGCCCGTGTCAATATCGCCGAAAGCCGACGAGCAATATTGACTCGCTGGAGATGCGAGCAAATAAGATTGGAGCACTGACTCTTCACCGGCGATCCACCGTCAGTCACGAAGTGTGGTATACTGCAGTTCGTATAGATAATTTTATAACCCTGCTCGTTCGGTTTTGTATTTATAGAACGGATGATTGGAAACCACTAGGCAATTAGTTTGAATGGGAGTGAAATAATGAAGATAAAGAGAAGATAAAAAATTTTTGAGAGCTATTAGCAATGTTAAATAAAGACCAGAAGTGGGGAGATAACAGTGACGTAAGTTTGTTTCTAATGAGTTTCTTCTATCGCTATTGATATGATTGTTTAATCCAAAAATTTTAATTGCTGCGCTTAGTTAATTTTTTAGAAAATATTTAGTTACATATAAACCTAATTATATTGTTTACGGTCCAATTAATTTTTATTTTAAACTAGACCATTGTTGATAATACTAGAAAGTAAAATCTTATGTAATAGATGTTTATCTCATTAAAATTTCGAATTGTATAAATTGATTATCTTTTCCTTTTGGGACAAGGGTAAATAATAAACAAATTTTTTTTCTCGTTTTATTGTTTGTTATCGTCCTGTCATTTGATTGTTGATCTGTCGTTGCATTTTGTAATACCAAAAATTTGTCAGAGATTTTTTGTTTACACAGTACATTCCATACTCTATCTAAAAATAAATTTATCTTTCCTTATCAAAAAAATTTTATTCAAAATATTTGATTATGAATAAATGTTTTATTATGGTATTACATAGACTTGCTATAAAAATGAACGCCGCGTTTAGTTCATTTTTAAAGGTTTTCTCAAATGCCAAAGCAACATCGCATATTTATCTTCTTCAAACAGTACGTCATTAGAGAAGACTAGAATTGGAAAAATACTGACTTTGTGGGCAGAACGAAAAGCAATAAATCGCGTATCTTCGGTATATAAAGTGACCCAAAAAAACTAATAGATGGAGGTCAAGCAACAAGTTTACTTTAGTAGATGTTTTCATGTATTTAAACCTTCAACATTGGTATGGTGCCACTGATGACCATCCCATATGCCACAAGGCCGTATCTGTTTATATCGGCTATGAAAATTTGCAGTTATGTCACAATTATTATTTTGATACCTGATTTTAACTGAATCTCTGGTGGCTTTATTATGGGAATTAGGAAATTTATGTAAGGAAGTTAGGTCACACTGAGAATATTAGTATTCAAGATAATTATTTTTTAACTTATAACAATTCATAAATATATTGGTAGTTTTAGTTATTTTTATAACTGTATTTGCTTAATTCCCGTATATACTATCTGCAGCCTACTATTAAAAATTGGATAAAATATACATTTTTGTAAAGTAAAACAGTTTTATTGAAGATAAAACACGTACAATGTCAAAAATCAAAAAACATTCTCACACTTTTTAGTTATTGCAAAATAAATACGTTAGCAATAGAAATATTAGTACAATAAATAACAAAAAATGTAAAAACTGGTTGAATGTCATAGAAAATGTTCGGAGATTATTAGTGAATGTCGCATACTGTCCCCGCAACAAGGTCTTTCACCGGAACTCTCGAAACGCGGAAATTGACTTCGTTGAATTTCATCGTGCCCGCGTAGATCTTCTGAAGTCGATTAGACATCATAAGCACCTGCTCATTTTGTAGAGGGAAAAACGCTGGATTCTTTATGACCTTCATGCCACTGATGAACTGAAGCCTCTCATGGTCTTGTAGAGCAATTTTCTGAAAAAAAATCAATTATAAATTAACATTTCTATCAGGACTATAATCCTGAGATGAGGTGACACCTGGTAATTAGAAACGAAAAGATCCGAAAGTTTCAGTAAGATTCCATAACCAAATCCGGAAAAATTCAGAAAAAAAGAGTCCCATTTGAACTTGTCCGAAAATTATTACCAGAGCTTTCAAAAAGATTAATGAACTGTCCACCTGGAAACACTAATTTAACTACCAAATCACTAACTAACTCTACGGGAATAACTTTAACTCCACTGAACTCTATTTGACTTAAATGCGGATAGCATGTTTTAATTTCGCTCTTATATAAGAACAAAACTATAGTTAGCTGGAAAAACGCACTTTTTAGAGTGATTTTATTAAAAAAGTAGATCTAGTTTCACTCTACCTTTAATTCTGATTTTGAATAAAAAAATCACTACTCACCTGTGTAGTCCACTAGACTAGAGTTAGTTTTAATCTAACCTTCGAATGAAAATTTGACATCTTCAAAAGAGCTACAATACTTACAAAGAATTCAGGTTGCAGAGGTTTCTTGATATTCCAGCACCCGATGGCGACCTCCTCGGTCAGCCCGTAGAAGAGGGTGCCTCCCTCGGAGAAGGCCATGGCGGAGGCCTGACTGGGCAGGACGTTTCTGCCGCGGTAGTACTTGATCTTGCTGCCTACGATGCTCCGCTGGAGCACTCGGGTGTCCGCGGCGTACAGCGACTTGGAGGCAAGCGGCCTGAAGGCCAGGTAACGAGCTTCCCCGGGGTACTGAATCGGCGACAGGGCCATGCCCAGTACGCCGTCGGCCAGGTAGAAACTTTCGTTGGAGATGGTGAAGTTGGCGTACTGCTCCTCTGGCTCGAACACGTCTGCTTCCAGGCGGTACACCCTCTGGCCGTTCCACACGACCAAACCGTGACCTACCACGTCGGCCATATATACCTAGGGATGCACAAACGATTACTGGCTGTTTTGTAAGGGCTTCTTTCAATATTTAACGGATTTACGCGAAGAGTAGTAGATCGTTCAAAAAACGTGTGCTACAAGTGCGCAAAGGAGGAGTTTCTCGCACGAGTAGGGTTTACTCGGCAAAAAGATGATTCCGAGAGTCACTCCTGGTTATCATCGTCGCTTCTTATGAAGACTCAATGTTACGGAAATTATAATCCGGATAGGGTTCCTAACGTTATACTCGAATAGCATCGAAGTACTACGAGAACTAATATGGATGGTGGCGCCTCGGTGTTTATAACCCACAGCCAAGAAAGAAAGAAGAAGAAGAAGAAGAAGTACTACGAGATGATTGTGGATATGGGAGAGGTATTTAAAGAATACTTGGATGTACCGTGATTGCTCTTTATTGTCTCGA
>UXGC01002168.1:0-13480 GCA_900480045.1 Eurytoma adleriae
ATTGGTCAATTTATGGTCAATTGCCTTCTTTATTGACCAGTTATGGTCAATTTATGGTGAATTTTCTACCAGGGAATCATGTAAATTAAAAACCCTAATAGAAAATTAACCATAACTTGGCCAGTATTGGTTAATTTAGAAAGAAATTGGCCAATTTACGGTTAGTTTTCTACCAGGGAATAAAAATTGATAAGCGAAAAAGCCTTAATAAACTTCGACTTCCCATTAGAATATAAGAGGTAAATTAAATTTATTTGTAAACATTTGAAGTGTCACTCGAAAAAATTAATTTAAACTAATCAATAATAAAAAACCTGTAATTAACAATGTCTTCGTCGCTTATTTAGGTTCACGTGTTGTTGTTTACACGGTAATGTTGCTTTAAGGGCTGTTTTGCCGATTTTAGAATAATTCCATCTTCTAGTTTATACATCGTAATAATGTATTTTGTACAATTATTTTATAATCGGCTGGAGTACTAGATTAGCGTAAGAGAGTTACAGAAAAAATGTATAATATATTTCGTTTATTTTAGAGCTAAGAAAATTTATCGAGTGTTATATTTTATTGTAATTTATCGGAGATGTATTACGCCGCAGCGTACTTTTATAAATTATTGTATCGTTAGTCATAAGAGACCGTAACTAGTGTCATATTTCGACCTAGAAAAGTGTAAAGTTTGTCACTGGCCAAATACATCACGCATCCGATTGCAGGCGACGTGATATTTTTTTTTAATTTTACAATTGGTTGTTATGTAAAATAAAAAAATTGTTGGCAAAAGATACATGTCCATTTATTTTAAAAATTTCCTTTTTTAATTAATAATAACAATTTATCGGTATACTGAAAAAATAAATGATATCCTGGCACACTGAAAAAATAGCATAGGAAAATTTGTTATAAATTCTTAGAGGTGAAGCGCAGACTTTTAGAAAATATTACAAAGCAGGGTCTATAGGAGGAAGCAAAAAATTATTACTAGATCTAATGGGAATGGGTCACCCTTCACTAAAAAAATGATAATTATTCCAAAACTATTTTACTCGATAATCTACACTGTAAAAAATTTAAGTCCAATATTACATATATGTAATATACAATATTAATATTATTAATATTACAATATTACATATATGATTTTACATAAACTTTATAAAGTTTGTGTAAAATCGAACGGGGACGATTTTACACAAAAATTTTGTGTAAATATTTCTTCGAAGTTTATGTAAATTTTGTGTAAATTTTGTAACATTTTCCACGATACAGCATTCAATTTTGCAAAATTACCCAAAATTGTGCTAAGAGATTTTTGTAGATAAAAATTTAACAAAATTGTTTTACACGAAATAGAATTTATACAAAAATTATAAAATTTATTCAAAAAATTTGAAAACTTTTTACATTGTAAGTTATTAAACGGTTGAAAACGAAAAAAGAAATCGATCCACCAAACGCACACGGCAAAAGCAGCCGTCCACCTTGAAACTTTAACGGAAAAATCACAAACAATATAAACCGCGTAAAAAATGCAGGCGGCGCGCCTACTCCGCCGGTCCAAGATCCGAGCGAAAAGCGACTCGTCAAAAATGCAGTCGGCACACCGCTCCCACAATTGGCCGCGCGCGCGCCTCGAACCAAAAGCCGCTTTACCTCCCCCCACACACACACACAGACACACACACACATCCAGATATATATGTATACACACACACACACACCCAGATATATACACACACATATATACCCACAGTCACACACACACACACACACACACACCCACACCCACACACATACACACCTTCGCGGAGGGGGTGGAGGGTACAGCCGTAGCATCGCGCCGGGCCGCTGGCAGCGCAGAGCGAGTACAGCGCATTATTTATCGAATCGCGGCGCTCGGCTAGAAATTCGCCGGGATAAAATACGGAATAAAGTTTCGCCGGGAATTTAAATTCGGCGGCTTCGCGGAAATCGATTCGCTCCGTCTCGCTGCCTCCCCGGCGACGCGTCGTTAGAGAGTCGAAAGTTTGTTTTTCCTAGCGACCCACCCCCACCCGGACGGGCAGGCAGTTTCATTAATGCCTTCATTGTTATTTCACACAAAGCACTTAGTCGTTCGTAAATATTCATTCGTTAAATATAATCGGGAGGCGCTGCTTTGAATTCACCGGCCCTTATCTCTCGACTCCGTGGCCCACTTTCGCCCCCGCAGTGTGCGAACGGTAGGAAACGAAAAAAAATTGCATTGTTGTCGGAAGTGTTTTTTTTTTTTTTAAGCTGCGACGAAAGGGAAAAAAAGGTAAATTGTTGAGATGTCAGCCTCTCGTCAGTGAAGGAGATAGGGTCTGCTGTGTGCGTGTGTGTTTTTGTGGGTAATCGGTAAATTGCGACGAGTTCATTTTCACCTTTTGTGATGAGATGTACCGCTGCTAAATTAATGGGGGAGCAGTACGTTATCAGCAGATGCTGGAATAATGCTCCGTTTTTTTTGATGATTTACGAGTGGCGATTTAAAAATAATAAACTGCTGATGCACGTCTGCGCGGTTTTCCAATTAATTATTCATATTAGTAATACGACCGCGCGGTATTTATTTACAATAAACGCTTGTGTACAAAAATACTAAATTAAGTTTTTCGTGTTTTTAATTTTTTCTTAATTTTTTCAACTTATTTCACCTTATTCATACCTTATTCATTTTATTTATTTTTTTTTTTTACGAGAAAATGTTTTTATGATGTATTTGTACAAACAATTCAATTCCCGTAGGTTGAAGAACAAAGTGAATTCAGAAAACTTACGGGACATTAAACTCCAATTGTTACGTAATTTTGGCAAAACTTTTTCAATACTTCAAATTCTTACTATAAAACTGTCAAAACTTCGTGATAAAAATAGAATGTGCATCATCTGGAGGGGTATGTCAAAGTAAATAACAAAATTACTATTCGACAGTTTCTAACAGCTAATTCAAATTTTTTGATAAAAATTTTTTATACCTTCTCTAAATGTTGCTTGTAAAAACAGTTCAACGCATATTTGGACAGAATTTTATCGAAATCATTTTCCGGGCGACGAGGCGAATAGACCGTCTACTAGCGTCCCCTCTGTTTACTCTCCAAGCAACCGTGCAAATGTCTTTTAACTCCCATAAAGAAAATCTCGAGTAGGGACAAGTAAGTGCTGCGGATAAGACGAAATCTGAAAAATTTGTAAATATTACGCATAAACGTACACTGAGAAAAAATTCTAGTAAAAATTACTATCTTGTGCAGAAAAGTGGCCAAAAACAATGGAAAAATGACTATACTGTATTGTAAATTTTACTAGAATTATTGTAAAATTTCCAATAATTCTAGTAAAATTTATAATACAGGATGGTAATTTTTCGACTACATGACAGTCTGTGGCCACTTTTCTAGACAGAATAGTAATTTTTACTAGAATTTATTCTCAGTGTAATATTTTTCATTCCATTTTTCTCTTAGAGTTCTGAATGGAATGATGATCTCGATAATGATCACTTAAAATTGAAACCGAACATTTTTTGCACCAATGCAGAGGGCAATATAAAAGAACGATTTTTTCGAAACTTTGTTTTGATTTTGAAAAAACGCGAAGATAACGAAGCCGGTACAGCAGATTTCTAACTCTGGATTCCCTGGTAGAAAATTCACCATAAATTGACCATAACTGGCCAATAAAGAAGTCAATTGACCATAAATTGACCATAACTGGTCAATAAAGAAGGCAATTCACCATAAATTGACCAATTTATGATTAATTTTCTGACAGGGATTTTACATTCCCTTAATCGAACTTTTTTCTCCAAACCATACTAAACTTGCCCAAAATATCTGAAAAATCAGTGACACAAGTCACGTACTCTCCTAACAAGTAAAAAAAATCGAAACGATGAAACGCACACTGAATGTACATTACAACCCGACACCGCGCAGACCTCAAACCGAGCGAGCGCAGTGCAAACCGATCACCTACGAGTCAATCAGCTGTGTGTTCTATAAAAAAAAAATTTTTCCCCGGACGATCGCAGGAGAGCGCAGCCGACCAGCGAGGAGACTTACGTAAGGGCGGCGACGTAAAAAAAGACACGGCGGCGACGAGGTGAGATGTCGTCGGCGGCCGGCAAGCCGACGACGTGCAAGGACGCCGTAAAGCGCTGGGAGGAGGAGAACGGAGTGGAGGCTGCGAACGCCGTCGAGGTCAATCTCAGCTTCCAGTGGCCGCCCATCGAGAAGATGGACAACTCCCTGGCGGTCCTCGCCAAATGCGAGAGACTCTCGCTATCCACCAATATGATCGAGAAGATAGCAGGTGACGCACCCGCACCGAGTACTTCCGAAATTCATGATTTTGAGTTTATTTTTGGTTCCGGTACGCGTAAAAATGTTTAAGGCATTAAGAAGATGCTTTCAAGACATTTAAAAGATACTTTTAAGGCATTAAAAAGATACTTTTAAGACATTAAAAAGATACTTTTAAGACATTAAAAAGATACTTTTAAGACATTAAAAAGATACTTTTAAGGAATTAAAATGATACTTTTAAGACATTAAAGATACGTTTAAGGCATTAAAATGATATTTTAAGACATTAAAAAGACACTTTTAAGGTATTAAAGAAATATTTTTAAAGTATTGGCAAGATATTTTTTAAGATTTTTCTTAAAAGGATCGCTTTTGAGATCAATTAAGACGAATTTACGGGGGTTTTATCTTTGTTTACGAGATCTTTTTCGAATTAATTCAAAACGATATTTTAATAAATGTAAAGTGGAACACTAACGTTTATTTCCGAGTTTTATGATTTACCTACTGAGCCGTGATATTTTATGTCCGTCATAAATTTAAATTTGTATTGAAACGAAAAAACTAATTAATCTGGTTTGTTTTTGGTTATATTTATAATTTATTATGATGAGATAAACAAAATTAATGACTTAATAAGTTTTAAAGTATGCGAGTTAATTTCGAACCTTCGATTTTATAATTAAAAATTAAAAAAAGAAATATAACTTAGGCAGAGCTAAACTAGATTTGGTTACTTAAATCAAAGAAGTAGGAAAAAATATAGGAATCTTTTTTAAGATAAATCTAAAAAGTATCTTCTAATATTTTCGAACGTTTTCTGTAAGTATAATATAGAAAGAATTTAAAGTAGTAGTGGTTCGTAATCTTGGGATGAGCACTGATCTATTTATAGTATAAAAATGACCACACATATATAACAATCAAGCAGTAAAATAGTAATTTTTACCAGGATCACTTAAATATTCCAAAATTGCTAATTATAAAATAATTTTTGAAAATAGAGAGAGTATTTTCTTTTTTTCTCATGTAATGGAAGAAAATAGCATAATAATTTTGTAGCTATAAATTAGATACAATGATAGGACTATGACTGTCAATATTAATTGACTTCAAAATTCAAAAATTCTTCCAAATTTCTTGCATTTATGTCTTTTTTACAAAATGTTTTAATGTTAATTGATTTATGTCTATTATTTTTAGATAAGATGTATCGGTGACATAATGAGCCTGTTCTGGAAATCATTTGATCTGCGCGTATTCCAGTAAAACGGGGACTCGTGACTTATATAAATCGACTTTGCAATTTTGCTGATTTTTTAAGAGGTATTGATGTCACACAACGAGATGTGTTCCAGCAATATGTATACATATTTCAAGTGTTATAGAGAACCATGAGTTACATAAATCGATTTTACTAAAACAAATGCATTTTAAAGGAAATGCATTCATTCGCTGGTTCCTTGGCAAAAACGTTGCATTAGGAAAATATATGATAAAGTACACAGTTTAGTCACCAGTAAGTACTTGAAATCAACAAGTTTAAAAATTTTAATATTCTTCAAATTGACATATTAAAAAGATCGATCAAAACTTTAACTTAAAAAAAAAAAACAAAAACAATAATTTTTATAAAAATATTTTTGACTTCGAATTAATTAATGATATATGAATAAAATATTGTAGAAAAAATGCACACAGTAGACACATGAACCAATATTGTTGGATATTCCATCACATAAATTAACTTTATATAATGTATTGCCAAGAGTGTTACTTGAAAAATAAGAATATAAGTCTAGGTACGCTTGAAGGCCATTATCGAACGTATCATTCGGATAGTAATACATAAAATAGCATCGGATTTCAAACACATTAGTTGCATAAGACCATTATGGAATGAAAAATGTAATATTTTGATGAATGCTTTTTATCTACCTCTTCCAAATTTGAAATATAAAAATGCTTCGATATCTGCAATACGACTTTTAGAACAATTTTTTTAAAAACTGACTTTTCTAAACATTATACATTTTCTATTTAGTATTCATTGAGTGTATAGGTAATTCTCTGAAAAAATTAATAATTTTGTCGCATAAATTCTGTGATCGTCAATACCTCTATTTGATTGAATAAGAAATATTATTGACACTTTTTTATTATTACTTAATGATAATCCGGATTATCAACAACGAAATAACAGTTCTTTGATCTCCTCCGATATTGTGTAAATAATTCATAAATCAATTTTCATTCGGGATTTTGGAAGAAAAGTGATTTGACAAATTGTACGTTGATGAGGAATGTATACGCATACAAATGTTTCAAATCCTTTTTCTCTTAGAACGAGAAAAAACATTTTAAATTTTGGTGCCATTCAACCGGATGTTTACTCATTAATAAATTGTTCAAATGCTCCATAGCATTCTATCATCGTTTTTTTCTAGAGAGGACCAAATTGAAATATCGAATTTATATGGAAATGTTTTAAATTTAGAAGTCATTTTACCTATTATAACCAATCAAATTGTTTCTTTAAATACGAGAGAATTATGAATGGAATCAAAAATGTTAAACTAAAATCAGAGAATTTTAACATTCTTTTAGTTTTTTTAAAAAATTTAAAAAATGTAAATCCGGATGGAGTATAAGATCCCTACTCTGGTAGAAATTGTTGTCCTTTAGACCAACGGTTAGCCAAAAACTCGACTAAAAACATCACATTGGCCAACGGCTGCCTAACCGCTAGTAAGCATTTCTACCAGGAATTAAATTTTACATCCCCTTAATTAGATCAAACCAGAGGGATTAAACATATTTCTCTCACAGTACAACTCGTCATTTTTTTCTTCTCGCACACTTACAGGACTGAGCAGTCTGAAAAAGCTGCGTGTACTTTCTCTGGGCCGCAACCAGATCAAGGGCTTCACGGGTCTGGAAACTCTGGCGGAGACACTCGAGGAGCTCTGGATCTCGTACAACGCCATTGAAAAAACGAAAGGCTTAACCGCCCTGAAGAATCTGCGCGTACTCTACATGTCCAACAATTTGGTGCGCGAGTGGAACGAGCTTGCGCGTCTCCAGGAGATGCCCAGCCTTCAGGAGTTGGTATTCACTGGCAACCCTATCACGGAGGGACTCGAGGTAAATTCCCATCTTTTGGTTGAATGAATCTTTTAAAGTTGTCATTTCGTTAAATTTTTCACACCCCTGCCTTCATATGATGACGCATACTAGCAAGTACACACACTGAGAAACTCACGAATAATAATTACAAAATAGTTGGTAAAAGTTGCCAATCAACTCGGTAAAGTAGTCACGAACTGTGAGAAGGAACATTGTTACAAACTAGTTTAACAAAACTATAAGCTAGTTGGCAGAATTTACAAACTAAATTGGCAAAAATTGCAAACCTATCCTGGTAGAAATCGTCAAACCAGTTTTTAATAGACAGTTACTATCCAAAAACTGGTCAATTTTGATCTTTGATCAGTAAATGGCCAATTTATGGCTATGGCCAATTGGCGATTTCTACTTATAGGCTAGTTGGTAAACATTTTTCTTCTTGCAGTCTGTGAGAGCAATTTTTGCCAACTGGCTCGTAATTTTTACTCACGTGGGTTATTCTCGACATATTAAATACAAATTTGAAATTTTGTTCAGATTGGATATTTATTTAATAACTATTTATTTGAAAAGTTTTTTTATATTGGAACTAGTAGCAAATGTGAAGAGGTTAATAAATATTGCGTTAAAAAATTTGTTTTAATGAACATTACTCCCTTATCGAAATGTCCTGCAGGACATCCTGCGGGTATTTCGCGTTTTTTCCTGCAGGAACGATTTCGATGAGTATAAGGAACGCAAAACTGTCATGAATGAGGCAAGAATTATGGATTCCGCGTAACTATATAAATTTGAATTCCTCCTCATTTTTAATTTGTTTTTTATAATTATGCACATAAAAAAAACATTTCTATTTTAAAGAAATAATAAATAAAATACTTGCCTATATATTTTTTTAAATATACGATATGGAGGAAGTATAGCACGTTTTATTAGTAAACACCCTACCATCATCGATCCACGAAGCACCGATGTTGTTTAAGAAAAAAAAAAAGAATTCGGTTTCTATGTGACAAGTACGACTGCGACTGCAGGGCTTCCTTTGTAACAAATCGATGCCAGGGTGATCGATACGAGTACCACAGGGGATGTAAGTCACCAGTGCGGACTCGCAACGTCAACAAAGGCGAGGAAAGCGTCTGCCAAGCAAAAGAGTAAACATATCGCATCGCGATATTACTTTAAAAAAGTCGTTTTATAAATAAGATAGGCGAAACTTTAAAATAGTAATAAACAAAATTCCTTTTAACTTTGTTTAAAATAAAAATAAATAAAACACTTTATATATTTCTACAGCTCTTAGGCGTTGTCGAGGACCCACATACTACGATAGACAATTTTTTTATATTGTAATTAAATTTATTTTTAAAAAATGTTATAATTTACGCAAACTAGATCAGGCGCGCACTTCGCGCGCGGATATTCATTTTTGCAGTTTAATGTCAAATGAACAATAATAAATTAAAATAAAAGACAACCAAGTATCAACCAATCGCAACACGAGAAATACTAACTACAATGAAAAGTCCATGGATTTTTTATAAAGGGATTATCAAGTAAAAATCTTAAATTTACCTATAATAGTACATTTCGATACAAGTGCGAGAATATGATTTTTAGCCTCGTGTGATATTTGGACGAAAAGCTAGATCACACGAGGCTAAAATCATCTTTTCACACATGTATCGAACCGTATTTTATGCAACAACGGCGTAAAGCGCTGATTTAGCGCACGCTTGTGTACGCACTAGTGCCAGAAACAGGTCTTTACGCACGGAGTTGCATAAAATTAATTTTAGACTATTTTAAGATAAATCATTAAAAAGTTTATTTCAATGCCTACATAACATTTACGCCTATAAAACTTAGAATATTAATTATTTAGGGTATTAAAAAAGCCCAACGATTACTGTATCAAATAAAAGCGGAATCTTAAGATGAGATTTTGTCAACCACTTCTCACCCCGCTGGCATCATTTCATCGCTCCCTACAGAGTAGCACATTCAAAATTTCCGACGAAGACTAGCACGTTTTGCACCTTTGTCGCAAAGACTAGCTAGAACATCTCGCGAATGCCACGAAGACTAGCACATTTCAATTTCGCCGCGAAGGCTAGCACATCTCGCACTTTCTCGCGAAGACGAGCACATTTCGCACTTTTGCTATCAAGAAAATTCTCATGTTTAAAATTAATTTTGTCTTTAGAGCTATCAGCGGTTGATTGAGTATCAGAGCTATAATTCAAGACAGTTATATAGTCATTTTTGTCCTTTCAATACACACAGCGTAAAATTTCGGCGGGGCGATGAAATATGCTAGTCTTCGCGACAAAGTGCGAGATGTACTAGTTTTCGCGGCAAAATTGCGAGACGTGCTAGTCTTCGCGGCGGGAAATGAAATGTGCTAGTCTTCGTCGGAAGCGACGATCTAGTAAATTAAGATAAAAAGTAAAATATCTTGAATTTTTTTATAAATTAATCTCAAAAATGTTCCTTATTAATCTCGAAAGATCACTTCAACGCCTTCGAAATTTTTTACACGGCTATTACTTAGAAATGACACTGAATAAGCCCACCGACCACTGCGCCAAAAAAAGAAAGCTTAAAGATGAGCGAAGAGGAATTCAAATTTACGTAGCGAGGAATGAAAAAAGTTTGAAAAGCGCCGGCGCGAGCATCGGAATGCCGAAAATTCTTGCGCCATTCCCGGGAGCAACTCCGGCGCTTAAGCCGCCTCACGCTCGGCCGGGCAGCTGCAGCAGCAGCGGGTTAATTTTCGCGAGCTAACGAACTCCCGCGCGCGCGCGCGCATCGCACGGCTGGCCGCGCACCGCGCGCCCTACATACCCCCCGGCCGGGTCCATATTTAAAATTTTTCATCGCATTAGACAGAGCAGTGGAGGATGGAGGTGGCGCGGCGCTTGCCAAACTTGGAGAAGCTCGACGGGGAGCCGCTAATTCACGCCACCGTCGAGGAGCTCGCTGCCCAGCAGCAGCAGCAGCAAGCGAACCAGGCGCAAGTGCCTAAGCAACCGGAAGCCCAAGGCGCCCAATAATTCCCGCCGCTACTCTGCTTCACCCGATTCTCTTGTTCTTTCGCTTCCTTTTATTTTCTCCGTAGTGCACTGCTAGGGCAGTATTTTTTACAGGCTGGGAGGCGGAGAATGTAATTTACCTAATTTCTTCAAGTTATACGAGTATTACGTTGCAGCAAGAAATCTTTATAATGCGATTATTGAGATTTTGTATGGAAAATAAAATAAACTCTATTAGCTGCGTCGAATAGATTATAGAATATTAATCGACATACGTATTTTGTAATTTAATGATTATTAACAAATTGGCACTCCGAAAATCTGTGCGATATATCGACTGTACATTATACAGATATATTACTCTCTAAAGATGAAATAGTGAAAATATCACTAATTTACGTAGTAAACACATTTTCCACTACTAAATTTGTAAAATTTACTATAAATTAGTGAAAAATTAATCCAATGAAAAAACTGTTTGTAATTATTTACCCTACTATTTTTAGTAATTTTACTAATTCTGGTAGTGAATAAGATCACAATTCACTACTTAATTAGTGCATATGCACTAATATTTAGTGACTTGCACTATTTCAACTTTAAAGAGTAAGCCTATGTGACGTCACATTTGTTGTAAATTTTAACTTTTTATATAATTGATAATATCTGCTAAATTAAAAAATTACGTGTCAATTATTTTTCTTTATAGGTATTATTCTATCTGACTGATCTAATGAAATTTTTCCTAAAAAAGGCTAATTGTTAAAGTTTGACTTTATCGAAAAAAAGGTAAAATTAAAAGTAAAGAATAAGTAAGCAGTTTAGTGAAGAACTAGTTTAGTCAACTTTAATGTAGTAACTACCAACTAGTTTAACTAAACAATTATTATAAGTCTCAAAATTTAGGACAGTAAAAAACCACTTTCTTCAAATGGAAACTGAGCCAATCCAATCGAAAGAGTGAATTTTTCTGAAAGAGTGATTTTTTGAAACTTTCAATTTTTTCTAAATTATGAAAAAAGTTTAAATCTATTCAAAGTATACAATAAAAATCGAGGGTTTATTCATTCCATTTAACCACAAACCATTTTTACACATATGTACCGTGAAAATTTGTCCTGTTAGCGGATACAAAAGAAAGAGAGAAAAAATTTTATAACAAATTATAATTATGTTGTACAGGAAGGTTATTTTTTGGCAAATTCTTAGCACTGAACCTGTTAAATAAGTGTCTTTACAAAATAGCTTAGGCCTTGATACAGAACACAATATTAGTTAGTATGGTAGCGCATCTACTCTATAGTAGCACCTACTCCCCTGAAAAAATTATTTTGTTTAAAATTATAAAAAATGTATTATTAACCAAATTATATTTCCATATTGTATTTTATTAATATATTGTTCTAATTTTTATTTAATAGCATTAAATAAAGAATAATTTTCTTATCTCTCGAATAAAATTTTCTTTTTTTACGCGACCTGTCTATAACCTTAGAGAAGAAAGCTGTAACAACAATGGAAAATTTATACACTATTCACTGACAAAACGAATAGGTATTAGTTTTTATTAACTGTGAAATGAAACATCAATATAAAATGTCTGGATATTCTGATAAAATACAGATTAGCATCGCGGAAAAAAGTGTTAATGTTGTTGTTATACCAGTTAGTAGTCAATAACACATACAAATACATTTTAATAAATTGAAGCTTTATTAAAATTTAATTATCTAAATCTATGTTAAAAATTGAATAATATCAATAAATTGACATACAAATTTTTCAAAAATTATTTTAAATAAATATGAAGGTAAATAAACCAATGTCCCCTGCTTTTCTTATAATTATTCAGCAATTTGAAAACAAATTTTGACCTACTCCGCCCGTCGCATGGGAGCCACCTTAATTTTATAAATCTCTCATCGATCAAAGCTTTACTAACAAATTGTACAACTAAACGGTCAAATACGAGTTTTTTTCAAAGGAAATCCTATCCACTCATCGAGTTAACGCACTAGTTATTAAATTTCACCAAGTCATCGATACTAGGCACGTTGCGCGTGGCATGGAAACAGCTGTGCGAAGATGAAATCTCTCGAAAAATTGCGAAAGCAGCCGCATTGTGCGAATCACAGGTGGTACGATACCCCCGAGAAAAAAGATAACGGAAATTTTTTTGAAAATAACCATATTACGCACTACTAGTAATGTGTTTAAAACAATTAGAACCAAATTTGTCGACTGACTCGGAACAGTTTCAAACCAGACTTGCAGGAAAGTACACGGAGAGAAAAATTGTAATAAAAATTAGTATGTAGTCTACAAAAAGAGGTACAGAGTCGGCCTATGCAGATTTTTAGTATGTAGAATACTAAAATTTAGTATTCTTAAATATACTGAAAACATAAAATGTGCGATTAATATAAAATTTTAGTATATTTAAAAATACTAAATTTTAGTATTTGACATACTCTTTTTTTAGACTACATACGAATTTTTATTACAATTTTGCTCTCCGTGTAGTGTCTCAATGTTAATAAATGTTACAAAACGGTACCGTCTGCCAAATACTACATTTTTTTTAAATATATTTCTCCATTTCTGGGTAGTAGGCAGTAACCTAATGACTCCCAAGTTGTCATTTTGAATGTTGATGCAAATATTATAAGGAACACAGAAAGAAAAAATATTTACTCAAAATTTGCATATCCCGTTCGTTTTATCTCGCCCAAAATACCCGCACCGAGAGAAAAATTTAGTAGCGGTTACTAAAAACGCCCTAACCGTTGCTATATTTTATAGTACTATAGAGGACCAACTATGTAATATAGTTGATTTTACTAAATTAAATCTAGAATTAATTACTTTAAAATATGCTATCTTTTACTAAATTTCCAACTATATGAGAATAGTGAATTAAAATATTGTTTAAGATAATATTACATATAGTATATTTTACTATATTTTATGAACTAAATGAACTAGTTGACT
>UXGC01002169.1:0-13477 GCA_900480045.1 Eurytoma adleriae
AAATGTTGCAAAGAGTATTTGCAACATTTTTAAATATACGTCATTTTAACATTTATTGACCAGAAATTCTGCCCAGATATTTAATCGCGCATGTATTGCGATTCGCGTATGCACGAGTACAGTTAAATTGTAAGTTTTTTTTGGGTGCAGTGCTGCACTGATTTACATTAAAAAATGGATACGTAATTGTCGACGGTTTTGATTAATTTCTTGGTTAGTCACACTTGAGTAACGAGGAGACGATAAAATCGAGGGTATATACAGCGGATGATTTGGGAGAAGGAGTTATGCAATGTTGGGAAACGAGCGTTCACCGATCGTAAACCAGGAGTTCGACAATAGATTGACTACCTGCAAAGTTACTTGCGGGACAATTTGCAATTCAATTTAAGCGCTTTATCTCTGGATCGGATGTGTGTACCCGTGCGATTAAACACTTTATTTCCGCGGCTATTTTCAAGAATAATTTTGTATTGTATGCGGGAAAATAAAAGTTCCGTTACAAATTTACGCAAAAAAAAGTGATGAAAAACTGACAAAATTATAGCGGCTTGCATAAATTAATGTAGTAAAACATTTAATAGAATTAATATTTAAAAATTTGTTAGTTTTTGTCATTTTTTAAGTTTTAAGACTAATAACTGATTTTTATTCAAAATTTTAATGCAACATTTTTCTCTGTGTGGTTTCTGAGAGAAGCCTACTCGAAAATGGGCATCTTTATAAGGAGCTTTTTTTAAAAAAAAAACGGAATTAATGAATAAAATTGCCAATTCGTTTTCACGTGAGTCACGGCTAATTTTTTTTTTCTACCCTCGGATTTGCATGCAGGATTTCCACGCGTGATTCACATTCAATGGTGATTTAAACCGCCTTTATTTGTTAATTCGCCGCGATTGATTAATTAAGCGATGGGTAAAATTTATCGCGACTGGCTCGTGCGTTTGTTTTCCTCTCGGATGAGATGCACGTTGCTCGCAGCGCATTATAAATTTTTCGATATAGATATAATTAAATTTAATTATCCCTAAAAAGTTAAATAAATTAGAATGAAAACCAGCATTGTTAGTAAAATTTTTACTATTATTCTTTCATTAATTTTTATAGTAAATTCATGCAAGAAACAAAATTTTAGTAAAAAAATTATAGTGATGAATTATGTTAATCAAATAAAAACAATGACATTAATATTCGTAATCTTTTAATATGTATCATATAGTATTTATCGCAGCGTCACACAAATTAATTAATTAAATAATTATACAAAATTTATAATTAGCGATTATTTTTTTCACTAACTCACTAATAACCAAAATTACTGTAATTTCACTAATTTTTTAATGACTTTTTTTTTTACTAATTTCACTTTAGCCTCACAGTTTATCGCTTTCAACTCCTAACATTGCTATTTTTAACCATCGCTTGTGATCTTTGCACAGCGAAAAGTGACGATAGGAAAAAAAAACCCTCCGCAATAAACCGCGGTGTTTTTCACCGAGGTCCGCGCGAAGAAAAAAAGGAATCTCTCACGCTCCGCAAATATTGACAGTGCATGATTCCCGCGACCGAAAATTTTTCGCGTCGTAAATTGTGTCATCGCGGTATACTTACATCACACACCTCGGCGTGCAGATAAAGAAGGAGAAAAAAAGGCGAGAAACCCGTTGTTTTCCTTTTCGCGTTAAAGCAAGCGAACGGGTGATTCTTCCAGACGAGTCGCTTTCACACTCCAGCCCGGGCGGACTCGTGGAAACTTTTGCGATCTCGTAAATTCATCGAGCCGAAGGTGCCGCGAGCTTTTTTTCATTTGATTCGCGAGTGTGGCTTTTTATCGCTTATTTTAAATAAATAGTGCAATCGAAATTTTACGATTCGCGGTAATACTCGTTTGTTTTACAGCGAGTTTTTCATAGTTGGCGAATTAAATGTTTAAATTTTAGGTTTTTATGGTACTTTTTTTAAATTTACTTTGCTTCTTAATTTATTGTTACTAGTTAGAAGATGTGCATTTTATGATAAGGAAAGTATGAAAGGAATTACATTTGTTTTATATTTAGCACAACATTAGAGCGATGTTCAAACAATCTTTTAATGAAGGCGGCAATTTGAATGTCTTTTATATAAAAAGCTCAATATGAGGACTTAGCATTGCTACTAATTGTTAAAACAACTACTAAAAAGACGGAACTTTTTCCTTTTATAAATTGTAATAATCCTACTAAAAGATTAAAAGTAGAAAAATTATAAAATATTTTTTTTATTACCTTTTTATTAAAAAAAGACATACGTTACATGATTTGACAATTTTTGTTCGGAGCTTTATCTAAATTTGTTCATCAACAATGAGTCTGCAATTTTTAGGATGTTTACTTTTCTTTACTACCCCATCGGAGTAAAAGTGGCAAGAATCATTTTAAATATTATTTACACCAGTTTCTTTTGTTGTTATTAAAAATTAAAACATTTCGCTGTTAATTATACACTGAGAGAATTTTCCCATAAAAATTCCGGCCAAGCTCACCGTAAAAATTACGGAAAATAAATGTAATCGTGGGATAGTTTGTCATCTTGGAAATTTTTACGGGAAAATAATTGTAAATTTTACGCGGAGCTTGCGGGGTATACGAGAAAATTGCGGTGATGTTTCTGTAAAAACTACGAAGCTTTTCTGGTAAAAATAATGAAGCTTTTCTCGTAAAAATTACGGAGCTTTGCCTGTAAAAATGACGGAGTTCTTTTCATAAAAATTACGGAGCTTTTCAAATCGCGCAAGCTCCGCATGAAATTTACAATGATTTTCCCGTAAAAATAGCAAACCGTCTCTCGATTATGTTTTGTCCCGTAATTTTTATGGTGGGCTTCACCGTAATTTTTACGGGAATATTCTTTCAGTGTAGTTAGTATAAGAATTACAGACTCTTCTAGCTATAGTTTTTCTCTGCTGGGATTGTACAGAAAACGGTGCTTTATAGTGTAATTCTAATTTATAAAACAAAGTTGCAAACTACCCTGGTAGAAAATTAATCAAAAATTGGTCAATTTATGGTCAATCGTTTTCTTTATTGACCAGTTATGGTCAATTTATGGTGAATTTTCTACCAGAGTAATTTAAATGTTTATTTAACAATTAAAAAAAAGTGTACAGTATTTTATCGAGTGGATACGAAAAAAGTATGTTTCAAAAAAAACTAACAACAAAAAGTACCATATATTAATCGATCGTACCTCTCAAAAATTATAGCAATTTTTGTAATCTCTCCGCTTAATCACCGCAGACTCACGCACCAATAGAACCGCGACTCATCCTCCCGACACCGAATCTCGCGGCGATAATTCGCCTCACCCTCGGCGAATCCGCCGTCGTAACGAAGGAAAAAAAATTCACGAGAGGCCCGCTGCCTGGCTATTTTTATCGTCGCGCGACTCGGGCAGGCGCGCGCGCGCGATTTCGCGCTGATGACAGCGCGGCGCGCTCGGTCGAGCCTCCGCCTTCAGTCGGACCGGAGCCGCGGTGTCCGCTGCATCGCCGCACGCCGCGCGATATGTGACTTACGCCGCGCGATACTCCGTGCACGCGCGCGCCGGTGTCGAAAAACGCCGACGCGATTTTTCCGATCTTATTTCGTGGGATCGATGATTCGGGGTGATCCTCTTTAGATTACAGAGGAGTGATATGGTTCGGTAGTGATTTTTATGTAGTTTCACACGACTACCGGTTAAAGATGTAGTCCCTACGACTGCTCCGCTTTTTTTTTTGCGCTTTTGTACAAAGACGTGTATATATGTATATATAGTGTAAAGATGACGTGCGTTGAAAGTGTGTTACGGTGAGATGTGACGATTTTTTTTGTTGCTGGACTTTTTTCGAAAAAAAAAAGATATGGCTACCACGGAAGTCATCGTTTTCTTTCCACGTACGTATATATGCAGGCGTTGGGTGCATGCTTCGGCAGTGAGGTGGTCGTTATCGGCGATAACCATCCGGCGTGGCTTCTAGACGATTCCCAAGGTCGTCGTTTAATTGCCCCTGCTTAGCAATCAAAATTGCGCGGCTCACTTTTCTCTCCTCTCTCTATTTCTTTTTAAGCGGCGCGCGACTAATTTTAGAGAGCGCCGCCTCGAAATACACACTCCGGGGACTCCCTTTCCCCGGCGAAACGTAAACAAAAGCTCGCGATCGCCTTTTTTTTTAATAGAATCAGTTTTCTTTTTTATAATCGAGTAAGAGAAACGAAAAATTTTATTATCGGAAGCTCGAAAATCGATCGATAAAAAACCGCCGAGGCGACGAAGTGCCGAGTCACGCGAAATTTCCATTCGCTCGAGTGCGTGTGGCGCGATAACGGCGTGTGTATTTCGTCGGGAGAGGAAAATCCAGCGATAGAGAGAGAGAGAAGGAGAGTGGCTATTTATCGGCGATGTATCGGAAACGAGCGTTTATTACTCACCGATCGCCTTTTCCGTGTATCGTACCGAGCGACACGTGCTTTTGCGACTATATCAGCGTCGGAGCGTATAGTGGAATGTTCGTTTTTTTTTACAATTTTTTTTTAAAATATCTTTGTTTTTTGTTTGCTTTAGATATCGAATTTTATGGCGAAATTGTAGGAAATTAAAAAATGTCGTGATGAAATTTCGTTCGGTAATTTTTTTTTAAACGATACTTTAATTATTGCGTAATCTGCGATAAGTGTGTACACTGTTAATCACTCGCGACGCAATATGTTTTCGTTGAAATACCGTTTAAACATTGATTACACTTTATTAATTTGTAACAAGAAAAGCTGATATACCAGTCTCCAAATAAAGCCCTAAATCATAAAAATAACATACCTATACAAGCAGTAATTGATAAACAAATAAGTACACAAATTAAGTAGTATAACTCAACGAATAGCGCGACTACGTGAGTTCGGCGCGCGAAAAGGACTTCGAACTCCTGGCGCGCGAAAAGTCGCGAGATCCTCGTGGGATGGGCCGATAAGGCACGGAGTCGGCCGACCTCACGCGGATACGACTACGTCGCGGACTCCGGCCGTTTTTCCTTATCTCTCGCTCTCGCTCGCTCGCGCGCGCGCGGGCCCGGCGAGTCACGCATCTGCTGACTCATCGCGGCGCGGCACACGAGTGACCGCGACGTTACTTACTTATACTCCTCTCCGTTTTTTTTTTCTTTTCCTCTCGATCGTACGTTCACGCGAGCTCGATGGCTTGTGTGTACATAGGAAAATGTTTGTAGGTCGATACTTCCATTTACTTTGAGAATCCTCGAATTAGGTGCCGTTTTTTTACGGAAGATGACTTTTTTTACCGATGTGTTGTTTTGATTTGTAATTAGAGTAATCAATTTAATCCGTTGATGTAATTAAATAATGTAATAATTAATGTATTATCAAAATTTTCGACACGCCGTGTATAAAGATACGACTTTGCGCATGCTTTTTCAAAATCAGCTGCGTAAAATTGTACCTTGCACACTTTATATCGAAAAATACGGTTCGATACATGAGCTAGGAGGTGATTTTAGCCTCGTGTGACCTTTTCGCAAACATTACACGAGGCTATAAAAATCACATTCTCGCACTTGTATCGAACTGTTCTATTTTTCGCACTAGTGCGTAAAGTTTAATTTTACACATTTTACCAGTGCGTAAAGTTCGATTTGTATAATTAATCCGTCGATGTAAATTATATTTTTGAATTAGAAAGTCTCATTTTACGCATCATAATCCGTGCACAAAGTTTGATTTACACTTTTGCATCAAACTACTATATAATATGTATTTATTCAGGTTGTTTAAAAAACTGTATCAAAGGGTATAATATGACTGATACACATAATAAATTTTTTATAGCAGTTAAAGTACAATTAGAAAAATGATGAATTTATTTTATACTTACAGATAGAATTTTTTCTTACAAAACAATTTCGTTTTCAAGAAATTTCAATTTACTTAAAAAACAGGACGACTCATATAGATTAAAAAAGAATTAATTATACTTTTTGTATCACTAACGTTAAAAGCACACTTTTACTGCAAACATGAACTTCGCGCATCAATGAAAAGCGATGCAAAAATATTCTTGCGCGATAGCACATTTGGAGCGTGTTACTCAATGAGTCGAATGTGCAATATCAGTACACGAATCGCGACACCTGCAGTCGTCGTCGCAGACATACATATATATTCTTCGCGCGAGAGTCGCAAAGCTATTCCCGCGCTCTTATCAAAATCGCGCGCTCCCCCGGCCCCCCCGCGGGTTCTAATAATAGGCCCCTATATACACGGAAAAAAATTTGGTACTAATTGGGGTCAACGCTTTGGAATCACAAAAGTTCAAATGACCTTTGAAGAAAAATAAATTCGTATTTGATTTTTTGTGAGTCGAAAAACGTGCCGTAGAAGTTTAAATATTCCTTACTAAAAAAGAGAATCCTTACTAAAATAAAGAATGATGAAAAGTGAAGCCTCTGTTGATTGTGATTTTGGTCAGTTTGACGAGGAGATTTGAAATTTGATTGGCTTACAAATTGTGACGTATTGGGACGGAAATTTGGCGCGAAATTTTGAATCACATTTCGAATTCCTTACTAAAAAAGAGAATGATGAAAAGTGAAGCCTCTATTGATTGTGATTGATCAGTTATTTGACGCGGAGATTTGAAATTTGATTGGCTTAAAAATTGTGACGTATCGTGACGGAAATTTGGCGCGAAATTTTGAATCACATTTTACACGTACCGCGCGCAAAGCGCGCATTTAGACTTCTAGTACTTCAAAATTTTTTTCTGTGTACACGCGCGGAAAGGACGAGGCGCGGCGCACTGTTTACGCGTGATTTCATAACGGGTGTCTTACGTTCTCCTTTTTTTCTCCCCTTTGTTATCGCCGGGTGTTGAGCTTGCGGCTTATCGGCCGGGGAAATACGAGCCCGGCGAACAATGTATCCTCCCGATCGCCAATTCATTTCTGTTCTTCTTTTCTTTTACTCGGGCAAGTGCCGCGCTCCTCGTTCGCCGCAGCGGTGATAGCGCATGTGTGTGTATGTGCGGCTATTTTATCGCGCGTCGGTTATTACTCACTTCGGGCGTCACGTGATCTCCGCTGACGCGACGTAAATTTTTCTCTTCGCATCCGCTTGTTTTGGAATTGATCGCCGATATGTTTAGTGCACACTTCGTGTATGAAGGAGATTTGTTTATTATACTTTATTTTTCAGTATGGTTTATCCGCGCGAAATTTATATAAGAAAAAAGTTGTTTTTTTGAATTCTGGAAAAACCTGGAGTTTCTTCTCGAGTGACTTTTATTTTATGTTCGATAAGCTGGTCGGTTTGTTCTGCCTGCTTATTTAATACAGTCGCAGAGTAAAAAATTCCCTGAATTTAAATTTGTTATTGGACGTACTCCTTTCGTGAATTAAAAAGCGAGTATTTTTCGACTTTTGACCAAATCATCGTTCGGATAAAATTTGCGACAGATTTTAAGTGTATTTTTAGAAACAGCACGTTTTCTTCTTACCGCATGCCAAAGTAATAATTTGTTTATAATAATGACACTCGATTTTTTTTCTCAGTCATTTCGTTATACTGAAAAAAAAGTGCGGTGATGATCTTCGACTTCAAAAAGTGAAAAATTATATTAAAATGAACTACGTTTTTTATGAAGCTATAAATTTAATCGTAATCTCAAATTTACCACATCTTTGATATAATAGATAACAAACATTCTTAACAAACTATTACTATTTCATACGAGTGAATACTCTAATATCGTAATAAACTATTTCATACCGATTTCCGCGAAAATTAGCTGATAATTTATTTAGAATTTAGAGAGTTTTAGACAATAAAATCAGCTGATAATAGTAAATTACGTACGCAATTTTCACAAAAACAATTACGAAAATTATTGTAGTTATATTATTTGTTAAAAATGTTATTTACAGGTATGAATTCGTATCATCTACTTTCTTGTAACGCAAACAAAATAAAAATACCCTATAATCTGAATTAGTGAAATTTCATGTATATAGTGATACATTACAGGTTCAAAGTATCCGACTAATTCAATTAGTGGGATACTTTTGACTCAGAATGCGTGACTATTCACGTAAAGTTAGTGAAATCGCAGAAATGTCACTAATTCAGATTAAGAGAGTAAATAAAAATTAAATATACTATACCCTCTAAATTTTATTCAGACACGTTCATTGAATTTCAGTAAAAATATCAACATCCTTTACTATTTACTTTCACTCTGGTAGAAGATTGACCATATTCTGGGCAGAATTTCTGGTCAATAAATGATAACATAAATACGTCATAAAATGACGTATATCTAAAAATTTTGCAAAGAGTATTTGCAAAATTTTTAGATATATGTCATTTTAACATTTATTGACCAGAAATTCTGCCCAGAATATGGTCAATTTTCTACCAGGGCATAAGTGACGTGATAATTGTAACCTTGACTGCGAGTAAGAGAATTTCACCGATTGAATTTTATAGCCCCGGATAGTTTTCGGCGTCGATCATCTCAATTAAGATATGCAGAAGCCCACCACGAACAAATATCGCTTTAGGAAATTTACTGGCAGATACAAGCACCGTGACGATCTTTTTTCCCTCGCTCTCATGGTGTATCTAATCTGCGCCGAGGAGCGAATCTGGGATATCGCGTCTCCGTTTCTCAAGAATAATCAAAATTCCCAAAGTCGCGAGGCGGCGAAACGCTATATGTGTTGCACGTTACGATTTATCTATAAAGACGGTAACGTAATCCGCGATAACACGCGGAAAATACGTTGGCGAGTCGTATTAGAATTTTGCGCTAATCGGTGAGCTTAAGGATCGTTGTTATGATGGCTTTGTTCTATCGCGTCACTATGTGCATCGAGTGAGATTTAATAAGCCTTTGGCTAATAGATTGTTCCTTTTTTAATTTAAAATTCGCGCTTTTTTTAATTTGAATATTCAACCCTCTCATATATGTTAATTATGACAAAATCAGTGTTAATTTGACTGAGTTTTAACTGATTTTTAACTTAATTTTGAACTTCATTTAAAAACTGAAAATTATAGGTTTTGAAAAATAATTTAAAACGTACACACAAAAGATTGTTTATTTCAAACTGTTAGTTGCTAAAGCTTTCTTTAGGGTGCAATTTTCTTTTTTAATAATTTCAAGTTTGCCGCGCATTTTTTAAGCTTCTTTTTTAATAATTTCAAATTTGCCGCGCATTTTTTAAGCTTTTTTTTTAATAATTTCAAATTTGCCGCGCATTTTTTTAAGCTTCTTAAGAATTGAAGTATTAAAATAACGTATAAATAAATACATAAGAAAACTTTTACATTTAAAAATAAACTATATCTGTATCTTTATCAATTCTAGATTAAATCATGAACGAATGAATTCGCAATTTTTAATAAAAATAAGTCACCATCTAAACACACACTTATATTAGTACGAACTATTCAATTATGCACATTTCTTTCGTAAATCGGTAAAAATCGTTAAGAATTATTTAATTAATTTCAAATAATCATAACTGATTGTAAAACTAAGTAAATTTTACTAACGAGAAACAACGGCACTCTACAATACAACTAAAAGAGAGGCGATCACGTTCTAAAATTAACAATCGGACGGTGGCGTACAAAGCGCGCGAAATACGACTCTGAGCACGTAAACCGTCGCTGGAGCCTATTTCTCTTCGCGGAAGCCCGTATCAGCGCTTTGCCGGTGCCTGCGAAGCCTACTTTTTTACCGAGCGCGACGCGTGCATGCGAAGCGTCGAAATTAAAAGCCGCCGTTTCCTCTCGGGCTACTGATAAGACGCGACGTTCTTTAAAGTTGTAGAGAGCTTCTGGCACTTTCTACTTCTTGAGGACCAATTTTTTTTTTATTTCACTCGTGATATGAGTGCAAATTTATGCAGATTTTTGTTATCATTTGGGATCACGTAACGATATGAAATCGAGTAAAATTTTCTTTTTTAATTTAAATTTGAAGGCCGTTATACTTTTTTAAATGAAAAGATAACGGTTTTTATCGCGCGATATGATGAGAGTAAACTAAAATTCGAATTTCTTTAAACAATTATTCAAAGCCATTGAGCACGAAAGGCAGTAAATTAAACAGTAATTCTAATTATGTCTGCTTAATATATGTAAAAGCCACCTAAATGTATATTTAATGAATTTGGTAGACTGAAAAAAAAATTATTGTTACTAAAGAAATCTTACTTGATTCAAGTAACATTTACTTGAATTAAAGTAATGTTTACTTGAATCAACTGAAATTTACTTAAATCAAGTAGAATTTATTTAGGAACAATAAGCTTTTTTTCAGTATGGACTTTACGGTGTTCGTTAATTCAGTTTAGTCGAGATTAAAGTCAAAAAGTTGAATTTATATCAAATATCAAAATTTCTTTTTCTTCTTTACTTAATTTTCTTGATCACTTAATTATATTTTAGAAATTATTTCACAAATATCTTTAGGGCTTTTTAATGTTTCTAATATAAATAAATACTTCTATTTTATAACAGCTTTTAACACTATTTAAATTTTTTACTATTATAAAAGAAAGCTACATATTTTTTATCTTTATTTTTTAATTCAATTAAGGGTATACGTAAAAAACATCCAAAACGACGTATTAAAATTACACTCCGTCTCTTTAATCCACTCTTTAATCAAATTTTACTCGTTTAAACTTCCGTTAATCAAATTCATTCGAAGGACACCGAAAGAGTTTTCTCAGCGAAGCTCGTTTCGCGATTACCCCAACGCACGCGTCTGGTTTACATTAACAATTTCGCCTCGGTCGTCAACAATTCGCGGGAAAATCCACGCGCTTATACATACACAAAGAGAAAAAACACCGGGCCGCACTCCGGGGATTGAAGGAGGAAAATTGCGTAACACAGCCGCTCCGATTCTGTTTGTCCGGCAGAAACTTCAACGGCGAGCTTTCTTCTCTCGCGCGATTCGTAAACACGCGGCTCGCGGTGTATATATAAAGCGTCGGCGGCGATAAAAGGTGCGCGCGGCCTCGAGGAAAATCGGATTCGTTAATCGGCCGCCGTTTTCTTTCAACAGTGCGACGGAGGGGGAGGGTAAACAGTGTACTTGCGAAAGTAATTTCGCGCGGTTTTTATCAGGTGCTTTGTGAGATTGCGTGGGAGTTTCGAAGCTCGATGTTTGATGTATGACGTTTTATTACAGCTTTTAGGAGATAATAAGGCGCTTGGTTAAACACTGAGAACATTTTCTGTAATAGGGTATTAATGAGGTGTATTAAAAAAATGTGGGTAAAAATATGACTATATTTTATTTTTTATATGTTAAGGTACTTTTTGTGGGAAAATACATCATACCTTTTTAAATGAATATTCGAAAATATTGTGATTTATTAAATCTGTGATTTTTTAAATTAATCAATTTAAAAGTTATGATTTTTTTTTAAATTTAACTAACCACGATCAAGATTTATTACGATAATTTATGTTAATTTTATGCGATAATTTTGCTCAAGTGTTGTGCAGGAATATGTGTTTACTGGGATAATTTATAGGGGAATATTAATGCAAAAAAGTATAAGGATTTAGTTACACAAGTTGACTTATAAAATTTAATATCAATACAATCTTTATGGTAGTCTGTTATCAATGAATAACATTAATTGATCTCTTTATTTTTTCGTTATCACGAATACGCTTTTTTAAAATATTTTGTATTATTATTTTATTTTTAGATTTACTTCAGCAGATAAATCTTTTAAAATATTTTTCGATTATATATTTGTAATATTTGCTTACTAAATCATAATTGTTACAAGGAAGTATACATAATTAAAATCATAAATACTTATTTATCAGTTAAAAAAAGTCTCTATATATACATAAGAGATTAATTAAATCTGATAAAAAAGATTGAAAAGAAAAATAATTGATAATCGAATATCTTATAAAATTTGATTATTAATCTAGAAAATCAATCAATCTTTGATTAATTCATGAATTATCTTTACCTTACTCATTGGCAATATATATTCTATATACATTCTGTGTGTATGAAAAATGCCAACAAACACAATTAAAGCGAATACAGACATTCCACCCTCTATAATTAAATTAGCGAAAATTAGTGGAATATGCTGCCCCGGTAGACTATAAATTGGCCAGATCTGGTAAATTTAGATGAAGATTGACCATATTTGGCCAATTTATGGTGAATTTTCTACTACTCCATAAAGTTGAAATAGTGCACTATCACTAAATATTAGTACATATGCACTAATTTGATTAGTTAAAAGTGCTACACTACGAATTAGTGCAAATGCACTAATTTAAGTATTGAATAGTAATCTATGCACTACCAGAATTAGTAAAAATTACTAAAAGTAGTAGTGTAATTACAAACAGTTTTTTCATTGGATTCATTTTTCATTAATTTATAGTGAATTTTACTAATTTAGTAGTGGAAAATGTACCTTACAAAAAGAAACTGCGGGCGTAACTGTTGTTGTAACTAATGGCAAAACTACTAATTGCCAATAGGTTTACCAATAGTTTTTTTGGAACTGTTAGTATAACTACTGGAAGTAATTTTTTTCTTCCGGAAGAAGTTTTGCCACTAGTTACATCAACAGTTACGCCTGCAGTTTTTTGTGTAAGGGGTGTTTACTACAAAAATTAGTGATATTTTCACTATTTCAACTTTAGAGAGTAGGGTCTACTAATCATCGTTTAATCACTCTACCCTCCTCTTAAAAAACGCAAAAAAATGTGACATCCGATTTTTCGATTGCAGGACTGTACGGTGGCGCGCCGGGAGCGGCGGGCGCCGCGGCGACGCTGCCGGGCGTGCAGGCGGCGGGCGGGTTGCCGGGCGCGGGGGCGAGCGTCGCGGGCGCGACGGCGACGGCCGGCCCCGGCGCCGGCGGCACCAACCTCGGCGACGAGCGCATGGACGCCTCCAGCGACAGCGCCGTCAGCAGCATGGGCAGCGAGCGGGTGCCCTCCCTCAGCGACGGCGAGTGGATGGAGACCGGCTCCAACTCCAGCCACACCCAGGCCGACTCCCACTACTCCATGGACTACACTGGGTGAGCTTTCGATCTTTGCATAATTAGGTCGCTGAGAAAATGGACGGGGAACATTTGTTTTTGAGTTTTTTTGTGCAAAATCTACACGGAGGAAAACGGTGGAGTGTAGTAAAAATAGTAATTTATTGTGTTATAATTTAGCTATAGCAGACTATATAGTCTTTAATAAAGATTGGACAAAATCGAAGATTAAAAAAAAATATTATAAAGACCAGCAAATTTACCCATAAATATTTTCTAATAAACTTAATATCGACGCCTCTAACGAAGAAAAGCACTATTCTTTCTCACCGCGAAAACCAACACATTTCAAAAATTTACAACAAAAAAAAGCACATTTGAAAGAATCCCGCGAAGAAAAGC
>UXGC01002171.1:0-13471 GCA_900480045.1 Eurytoma adleriae
TATGGTGTTACCATCCTGATGGTACATCGGAAAACACATGCTATAAAACCTTTTATAGCCATTTTAGCATTTCTAAACTTATGAAAAAATTTCTCACCCGAGATCTCACCTGAGATTTTTCAGTAAGGTGGTCACTCAGTGTCCCTCTTAATTTGTAAAAATATATTTTTATTCAAATTAGAAATTAATTTTTGCAAAAAATAAAATATAAATGCACCTTTAAGATATTAACCGCTTCAGTTTACGTCTTGATTTAATACTGAGATTCATTCCACAATCGGTTGTCTAAAACGACTTTCGAACACTTCTGGCGAATGTGGCTAACACTGCTCAAATTAAAGCTTTCAAAGTTGCTGTGCGCTTTTTCACTATTCTTTTATAAATATAGGAGAGGATCAGAACTTTTGATCACAGATTTCGGTAAATTGTGGGAGACATTTTCAGAATCATCCAAGAAAGCAAATATGTACATAATTAGGGAGATTTGTGCTTATCATATTGATGAAAATTAATACTATTATATTACTAACCATATTCAAATCTGTGAACTGTTAGGATCTAAAATTTTGTTCTGGAGGTTATTTTTTTCCCCTATTCATGTATATTCTATTTGTAATGCGCCTTTAGTTTGTCTAATGAGAAATAAATAAATAAATAAATTACTGTACGAGTATTTCACTTTCGGATAATCGAAATATCTGGTCTCTCTCTATTTATCAGCCATATTCCTTCTTTATTGATCTTCGTTGACTAAGGCACTACGACATTCCTACTATTACTATTGTTCTGTAAATATAAATAAAATTTAGTTAACTTACATTTTAGACATTGTTTTTATTTGCGTTTAGTTTCTAGTACATTATTATTACGCAGGGTTATAAGTTAGGGTATAAAAAAAAGCAAATTTTTAATTTAAAGCTACATTGCAAAATCATATAGAAATTAAGTATTGCAAATTTAAAATAGAATATGATTCACACGTGAAAAATATGAAAAACAGGGAAGTGAAATTATAAATTGCTTGCCGTGCTAACAGATCGTACAAACAGTTTGTGTTGAAGTGTCATTGTGTAAAGTGCGCCATTCTAACGTAGGACACGTACTAATATCGGAGCGTACGCGTAACGTTCGCCAAGGGGTCAGCGACGCATCTGCGCCCCACCCGCATGAAACTTGTTAACATATACGCCTTCCATATCCATTTGAACTTATGTGCTAACATCAATAATGTACATTTTATTGTTAAGTTTTAGTCATGCAAAGGGCGCTTTTAGAATTGAAATTCCGAAAAAAGGCGAAATATTACACGTGCACTCTCGTTTGAAATAATTTCTATCGGAAAATTTCCCTAACGTTGAATGAGCAGGCACAAACAATTGTGTAAAAACACTGACAATCTCGAAAATTTCAAGAGAAAGATGAAGTAAAAACAAAAAGAGATAGGGATAAAGGGTATAGTTGTTGACCCCCCTACAGTCATTGACCACGAGGATAGTGATTGACCCCATTTCCTGAAGCAAGCGGGGGGCAATCACTGTCATAGTTAGGTTATGGTTAGGGTCAATCACTGTACCCTTTACCCCTATAAACAAATCTCCAACGTGGCTATTTTTAGAAAATTTAAAAAAAAACCTGAAAGAAATTATTTCAGCAAAGTGTACATGCATAAATTGATCAAAAATAAATTATGATTGCTGTATACAAGTGTATCGCGAATATTAAATATGTAGATATTGATTTCACTTCATTCAATACGTTGTGGAAAATCCTAGCGAATTTGAACAGACATAGAGAGATTGAGTTGGAGAAATAAGTAGACAATTTCATTGTGCAAATGTCGGCGTAAAAAACAAATGCTACTTGCGTGCGTTGCGCGCTTCAAATCTAATAGACTGGTAAAACAGTAAAAAAGATACACGTCCAGACTTAGCATTTCTGTCGTTTGTCAACAGATTGGCATCGGACGGCTGTCTGCGCGCACTCGCGATGCACTTCACGATGTCGCACAGCGCGCCGGGCGACTTGCTCTACCACACGGGCGAGTCGATAGACTCGCTCTGCTTCATCGTGACGGGCAGCCTCGAGGTGATCCAGGACGACGAGGTCGTGGCGATCCTGGGCAAGGGAGATGTATTCGGTGACAGCTTCTGGAAGGACAGCGCCGTGGGTCAGAGCGCGGCGAACGTGCGCGCTCTCACCTACTGCGACCTGCACACCATCAAGCGCGACAAACTCCTCGAGGTGCTCGATTTTTACCAGGCCTTCGCCAACTCGTTCGCTCGCAACCTCATACTCACTTACAACCTACGTCACAGGGTGAGTATTTTATATTTTATTTTTGGGGTTCTGTTGAGGTAGTTAACCTGTTCACGTGGTTAGGTGGTGCTCAATTCATAAATATAGCTAACCAAAATAGCGCGACTTAGTCACAAGATTTTAAATTTGTATCAGCTCATATAAATATAAAAGCTATGTAAATCGTGTCTAGTTCGTGCCATCTTAGTTAACAATATCTATGGAATGTCAAACTCCAATACTAAAGCTCATATAGACTTCACGTGATATTGACGTGGAAATCCTCGATGAATCCACGTGGTATCCGCGAGGAATCAACATGGACATCCATAAGCAAATTCAAAAGGAATCCATACGATAATTCACATGAAATCCACGTATAAGTGCACAAGGAATCCACATGAAAATTCACGTGGAATTCACATGTAAATCCACAAGAAATCCACGTTGTCTCCATAAGGAATTCACATTAAATCTTCATGGAATCCACATAGAAATTCATATGGAATGCACATGTAAATCCACAAGGTATCTAAGTTGAATTCATGGAAATCGTGGGAAGAAGTTGGATCAACGTGCAAATCGATCCCAATACACTATGATGTGGATCTCAATGGATTTCACAAGAATTTTCACGTTGATAAAATTTTTATTTGCTAATTTTGGAACGTTTATTTTGGATTTTAACACGGGTTTCGTTCGTGATTTTAGAGTGAGAAATATTAACGTTGAAACTTACGTGGACATTACTACATCGCCTCGGCCTAGGTCCAGGTGGTCGACAATATCGACATCCCCGTGTCCAAGCCAGTCCTTTGATGTCCTGACTTTCGCTTTAAACACAACGGACGTAGCCATTAGATCCGGAGGGGGAAGACCGAGAGCCAACTCCAAAACTTTTAGTGGCGTCGACCTCCTCGCCCTGTAATACCTCTCATAATTAATCCTTGTAGTCTACTCAAGACTAGGATTCCCGTTTTTAATCTGCATCTAGATCACTAAGTGATGTCCCCATGTAGCAGTCTCGGTCTGAGAACCGCTGTTTAAAGCCAATGCAGCAACATGGGCTTAAGCCCCCAGGTAGCCCCAAAGGCTCTCCTACAGGCTCAGAAGGTTGTGATGAAGCTTTGCTTCTTCACCTGCAGGTGCTTTCCCCATTTCAGCTTAGAGTCAAAGGTGATCCCGAGATATTTCGCCTCCATAAAGATAGCTAGCCTCTCTCCGAACAGCTCTATGGATCCTAGTGGTTTTACCTTGTATCTGCTCGTGAAGTAAACTAGTACTGTCTTCCGAGGATCGACAGTTAGTTCCATTTCCTTGCACCATGTTTCCACCACACTGATGTGAGAGCCAGCCTCATAAGGCCAGTGAGTGTGGCTTCAGCGTCAACAATGACTAGGATAAGTACGTCATCTGTGTAAGCTGCTTGTGCATAGTTACCCAGTTCATTGGGCTGTTTTAGTAGCTCATCTATCACCAGCGACCAAAGCGCAGGCGAGAGGGCACCTTGCTGCGGACACACCCTCGCCGCGCATCCGCCGCCACTGGATGAGCCCCCCTTTTGTGCCTTTCGAAGGTCTGGCCAGAATTTTACTAAGCCTGGCCACCTCCGGGAAACTGTCGAGTAGCTCGCAGTAGCACTTCCAGTCTTCCTTCGTTTCCACTTCAAGTGCAAGTTTTGTAATGCCGTTGGGTCTCCTTAAAGTTGGCCAACTCCACTACGCCTCTTTTATTCCGGCATTTCCTGAAGAGTCTCAGGACCTCCTTACGCTAGGTTTCTAGTCCAGGACTCCACCGTCGCTTATTTCCGCGGCCTATTTCTGCAGTTGCTCTCATAAGCCCCGATGATGACCTTCTGGTCATTAACACTGTAGTTCTTTATTGCCTCCGTCGACCGTAGATCATTCACTGGTTCTGAGAGTTTCTCTTCCAGTTGCTTCCGGTATCCTTCCCTGTTGGTTTTCCTAGGATTTCTACCAAGAAGCACTGATCCTTTTGCATCACAAAGGCTGAAGTGTATCTGCTCGTGATCCGACTTGGAGATCTCCTCTGCTACTGTCTAGTTCAGAATCTTGCGAGAAATGCCCTTGGATACCAGGGTGATATACAGAACTTCCTCCCGAACTGAGTTCCTTTGTTCGGGAAGTCGAAGTCCAGTTCCGTGGAGGCGACGAAATCGAGCAAGACTTCGCCCCTACTATTAAAGTTGGAGCTTCCCCACACCGTTTGGTTTGCGTTGGCGTCAACCTATAATCACCTCCCTGCCAATATTCTGGCAGTCCTGTATAAGTGCCCTCACCTCTTCAGGTGGAGGAGACTCTGTTGCATCACTGCGAAAATGTGCAGAAGCTATCGCAAGCCTAGCTCCGCTTCTGTTCCCAGCTTAACCGTAACTGTAACTGTTGTGAGGTCTGCGTGGCAGTGCTTTTACCAGATCTCCCCCTGCAATCCTTTCAAGATTATACAGATTCTAACTCGAGATGCAGCCGAGCGATAAAGTCTACCGCAAATCTCCAGGCCAAGGTTCTTGGAGCAAAACAGCAGTTGCGTTCTTGGAGTGATGCAAATTAATTTGGATTAAGTCCCCGGGCCTGCCCTCCATTTTCACCTTCTTCTCGGTAAACCACGCGCGCCTTGCCTGGTCCACAGTAGGGCCGGAAGACAAGGGCTCGATGGGCCCCGACCCCCGACTCCTCTATGAAGACACGCATGGCTCCACGCCTCCTTGTTCGTCTGTGGACTTCCATGTGCTAAGTATTTTCCACTCTCGGACGTTCACATTGCTGTTCTGTCCGCCCAGGAACTTCAACACTAGCGCCGTGGAGTTCACTCCTTTTAATACACCGTGGCCTTGACAAGCTTCGATAATGAGCTTTGCTCTATCACCCGAAGCTTGGCACCTTTCCAAAGCTTCCAGGTGGGGGCGCTGCTCTTCAGCCACTCTTTTGCTAGCCTGTGGCTAGTGCCAGCTGATTGCTGCACTGAATTACCGTCAAAGCAAGGCAGCGGACCCTTCTGCTCCTCGCTCAGCCGTTACTCTAAGTACTGGTCAGGGATCACTGCGAGTTTGAGCTCGCTAGCTCGCTAGATAGCGATCAGCTGACTATACGTTAGTTTAGCCCCATCCTGGCTAATTCCTATGGTGGGCTTCTTCTTAGACCTCGGTGTGGAGTGCTCCGAGGACAGCGTACCTCGACCCCTCTTGACCAGCGGTGGGACTGCTTTTTGTCCGGCGATGTGGGTATCTGCGATGGTCTGCAATGCCGAAGTCAACGAGCCCCCTCCGGCAGCTCCCCTCTCTCGCTCATTCCTTTTTGAACGGTTCCAAGAACGTCCGTTCTTCCTCTTCTTTTTTTTTACTCCCGACGGTCTGTTTGGACGCGGCGGGAGGACTAACAGACTTAATCGGGCTGCCTTTTCTGTTACCTCCGCCGATATATCCAGACTGATACGGCCCGGACGCCCTGGCGGAGTTTTCGGTGGAGCTAGAGGGCTCAGCGCGAGTGGACACGGTGGACTCGATTTCTTTGAATGACTTTAACATTGTGAACGGGTAAAGGGATTTGGGGTGGCAGTGAGGTGTGTTTGACGGAGTGAATCTACCCGACTTTGCTGATCCGGCAGGTCCGATTCGCAACGTTACTGTGGCCTTGAAGGAGCCACTCCCGACCCAGCATGGCCCTACCCGGGCGCCACCCGGTAATACTAGGTCGAAGGAGATTATTTGCCGACTGATAGGACAGTCGGTCCAGTTGGCTAAACCGTAACCTGGCCCCTATACTATCCGGTGGCCTAGTCGTGTCATATTAGTTTTTCCCCTGAACTCTCAGTACCCGCGCCAAGACGTTCCCCCCAGAAAAGCCGTTAAAAATAGATCAGCTGCATCGAAAAGAGTCGCACCGCAGTATCAGTGTAAGTGTGATGTGATAGTATATCATGGATAATGGCCTTCTGATAAATCCAAATAAATGTCAGTTCCTATTTTCATAGAGTCAGAAATCTCGATGTTTTTTCCTACAATCCAGATGGTGCCGTGGTACTTAGTTACTCATTTTTCTGAATTGGGGATTATGCATGATAATTAACTTACATTTTATGATCACATTCAGTACGTTACTTCAAAATAGCTCTAAGAACTCTGTGCTTTATCAGAAGGTCTACATCGGAATTTAGTAACAGCGATACTATCCTCCACCTGTATAACACCCTAGTCGTGCCTACTCTCACTTTCGGTTCAGCGGTATGGTCACCTCATTACACATGCTACTCAGCTGGAGAGAGTTGTTCACGGGTTACTATTGTTTAAGCAGGGAACTGGGATGAGTTATTTGGCGCATGGTTATACTGAATTCTACTCGAATTTCAATCTTACTACTGTAAGGTCCACTCGCAGATATCATGAAGTGTTGTGCAGCCTCACCACCTCAGTTCCACTCACTGAGCTATATTTAAGTCTAGAGATGTAACTTATCCTCTCAGGTCATTTAGACCTTTGCTAGAGTCTTCTCAAAAGTCAAATTTCTCATTCCGCATGCCCCTATTCCCAGACTCATATTCGTCTTTGGAACCCACTGCCCAGTGAAGTCACCAATGCTCAATTAATTAGACAATTTAAGTCAGTGGCTCAATTGCAGTCAAGGATTTTATTTTTTAAATTACAAAATCGAGCTTGTCTCAGTTTGCATTACTCGTGATTTTCACCTAAAACTTTTGTACTTTCTGTAAATGGACTAATGTCCGTATATTTCTTAAATAAATAATAAAATGATATAAGTCGATTACTCGGTGAATTATCTTAAAGGTCTAAAATTTTTCTATGTGACTTGTAGACGGTGTATTATTAACTAATTTGCACACTGTCTAGCGTATTTTTTGTATAAACAATTTATTTAAATATTAGTGACGTAACTGAAATATGCAGATCACATTTAATGAATTTTTAAAATCCGCAATAAATAAAATTGCATCAATAATAATAATCATAATAATGATGATAATAATAATAATTTTTTTTTCCCGAGGGAGGTGGAGGAAATCTTCAAAAGACTCCAGGGAGGGTCCGCACTCTCTGGGAGTGTGGAATTTTTACCCACTAAAACCTCCATACCCTTTCTGTGGCCTGGATGACTCCCCCCGGCACCGCCGTGAAGCATTACTTCGGGGGGAGCGCCACCGTGTTGCAAGTAGGGCTCCTCTTCAGTATTTGTCCTGCCTCTTCTTATTAACGATCCTTGATGTAGACCACCGTCTATATCTCCACTGCTCCGCCCGGAAAAGGACAGATCTCCTCTTCAGCGAGCTTACGCCACCTTCTCTTTCCTCTACTGATTTAATTTCGTATGGCCCTTAGACCTGCGTCCATCTCTCTTTTCTTCTGGCGCAGGACCGACTTCACGAAGCCGGATACCCGCGCTCAATCGTCCTTGCCTCGGAGCATCAGGCTGACTGCATTGTCAGGCGTGAAGCTCCCTCCAATGCTTTGCTGTAAAGCCTCTCTCTCTCTCTGCACCCCAATTTGTACACTGGAAAAATGTGTGCAGGGCATCGTCAAAGGGAAAATCGCAGAACACACAGCTCGGTCTGTCAACTTTACCCATTTTTTGAAGATAGACCCGAAAAAGGCCATGTCCGCTCAAAAATTGGGTCAGATAATAATTCACCTCCCCGCTCGTCGGTTTAGCCAGGCTTCCAGCTGGCCGATAAGTCTAGCTGTCCATCGACTTCGCGTCTCTTGATCCCATCTTTGTTGGCAGGTTAGCATAGTGTTGGCTCTGGCAATGGTAATAATAACAATAATGAATAAATAAAAACAGAGATCTCTTGATAAGCAGATTAAGGTACAAGGTTAATGGTATGATTAAAATTGATTTCACGGACTTAAATAAACAAAACTTTTACTATCATGTAGAAATAACATAAATCTTTTATAGTTTAAAAACAAAGAAATTAACTGCCTCAAGTGGCACGTGTCGAGGAAAAAAACTTTATAAAAAAAATCGATGTTTACACTGTGTTTATTAGTTTCTACTTTCATGAATTAAATATCTATAAAGAGATAATTAAAACTGCATTCTTTAATAAACTTCTCATGACATAAGAAAGTCCATTTTTAAAATGGAAATTTAAAAAATGCACTTATACCTAATTATCTCTGTATGTTATCTTAAAACTATATCTAAAATAAATAGAATTAGTAAAACTTTTCATTTTTTCCTCAAAAAATGGATAGTGTAATTTTTAGCGTTTTTTAAAGGATGCCCTTAAACATTCTATTTTTAAATAAATCGTAATTCACGTTATTACTCTAGCGGATGTAAAATGTTTAAAGTGCAACCTACATAGGAAGGTAACAAAATTCAGAAGAAACTGGGCCAAGTTAAAAAAAAAAGCAGCAAACCGTGTGAAGGTACAAATGCCTTTTTCGACGGCATTAAAAGTAAAACCGCATTTAATTTAATGAACGACAGAAATGAATCGATTTGAATTCCACCTTTATTTCTATTTTTGATGTAGAGGTTACTTTGTGTACTTATATATAAAAACTCGCCTTTATAAATAGATTTCCATGTATTTTTAAATGTCGTTATATAAAAACTTTCTTTTATATTATTTGCGTTCCACTTCGTTTAATTATCATAAACTTGGAAATAATTATATTTAAAATTTTTTTTATCTCATATAAATATATAGATATATATATCCACCTGTGCAAATTGCTAATAAGTATTGATCTGTAAGGGGAGTTGCAGGTAGTAAATAACAGCTGTTTCATGTTGACCTTCCTTTTATTTGTCCATCATTTGATAACAGATTTTTACCAGGATTGAATATACTTTGTGCAATCATAAATTTAAATAATTCTCAATGAGACCTTACACACTATTAGGAAAACAATCAATAGAAAGCTCAATCATAAATTGAGTAACAAATATATAACGAGTGATAGAAAAAACAAGACATTTTCACATTTAAAGGCCGTTCATTAATCACGACGGATCTCCGACAGTTTCGATATTTATTTTTTTTTCGCAATTTTAGAAGATTCATTTTCTATGTTTTGTTCAACTGCGCGTAGCTTTCGATGCTCCTTCGAATGTCATTCGATGGTCTCCGATAGCTTCCATGTTTCTTTCTCTACACAGAAAGAAGGACTAACTACGAAGTGAAGATACTTTCACATCGATGTCAAATATTTACAATAATTCTTTACCTAGCTAAATAGTTTTTTTACTATTTTTCTTCAAAATTGTCACTTTAGATCTTGAAAAAAACGCTTTTTTTATATTGCACATTAACCAGTCACATTCAGAAATTACCTTTTTTTATTAATTTCTTTCTATATTTTTGGAGTATAAATCGATACAACATACCCGTATGTGTACAAATTCAAATAAAAAATAACAATGCGAGATGTACATTTTTTTCGCGTTAAAAAATTGTTACAAAAGAAATTAATTTTTCAAGACACTAAAGTGACGCTGTATCTCGATAGACTTCAGAAACATCAATAAAATTCGTTTACAGTGATTCGATAAAGAGATACATTTCGTTATCAAAGCTCATATATTGCGCTAAAACTCTTAAATCTGTAGAACAGCCACGAATATTTTTCATTAACTGCTCCATTAAATTTCTGTATAGGAATATCAAACCGATATGTAACAATAAATTATAAGAGTTTAATGATGTAAAACTTTCATTGCTATCGTAGCAACTATTCGATATGAAGAATAATACAATACCAAGAATACTTATGAAAGTTTTTCTAAGATCCAATTGAATACATAATTTCAATTTAATTTTAAACTCTAAATTATGGAATGATAAAATTGAAATCATTCGATGACTTTTAATTGCTTTTTATCTTTTAAAAATGAACAATCCGCTGTTCTTATTTAATTAAAAAGACTATGATATACACTCATTTTACCTTGTGTATTTTTCAAAAACTTAGGACTTGAAAAAAAAGTGTAGAAAAGAAATTCCAACAGTCTAGCAGACACTCAATGACTAGATTACTTTTTTTCCTCTCGCAGTCCTTCACTATGCATTTTTCTACCTGAGAGTTCAAGAAGAACCTTCGAGGTAGGATCTTGATCGAGGATTGATTTTGATCCTCTTTCATCTTCATCGACTTCGGGCACTGGTCCAACACCCCAGACCTCGCAATGCTTGATTGTAAAGTTTTCTTTGCCACTAAGTTGCACATAATTTTGAAATGTTGTGCACGACAAACTTGATTTGCCTGGACCGTACTCACAGTCTAACCAAAGTCCAGGATAGTTTAATTGACCACCCATTAGCAATCCATTAGGCATTGTTTGTTGATGTAAATTGAGATATTGATAATGATTATTGTATCCGGTTGCTGGGAAGGTCAATATTTGTGGTTCTAATTGGAACAAGAAACATGATTGATTACCAGTAAAATTAGGAGATAAAGTCCAATTGTCCGATGCAAAGCCACCAAACACATGATCATCAGAATCTTGAAGAATAATGATTGTTGCTCCTTGCATAGTGATTCTTCCTAACATAGTAGAAAATGACTCACCATGTACCTGACTTGAGAAAAGGAACCGCCATTCATTTCGCAGAGAATGAGGTAAACTTAAATTAAGAAATAGTACATCGCCAAGGCCAAGAATACTTGGAAAATGTGGTATATTTTCTAAACCTCTACAAAATGGCAATAGATTTAAATCACTGATTCTTGCAGAGGTATTTTTGTCCCCCTTCTTTTGGGACGCTAAGAACAGGCACTGAAAAACATGTGATTGAATAGTTTTGAAAGTAGCAGCTTGACGAAACCAAACTTCTACTTGATCAAACGTTAAAGTATCTCCATATTTGACAAGATCCTCGCATAAAGTTCGAGACCTCATACTTATTCTTCTCTTGTTTACTGTGCAACCGATACTGCTCCAAGTGAGGAAGTGAGGATTTGCACAGTTCTTTTGTAGAGTTAAATAAGAGTTAATTGTTGCTTGAAGGTACTGTAAAAAATTAGCAGTGGGTATTTCATACTTTTGTTCTTCTTCTGAGAAACCTGTAAATATCAAATTTGTTCTCTCCTCTGAACTACCTCGCACAGCGTACACATATAATCTACCAAAACTTTCTCCATTGACTGCCGACACTCTTTTCCCAGGCTCGTGGCAAAGAAATCTTACTACGAACTGCAGTAAAGTGTCATCTAAATGAACTGACCAATGCTTAAAAATATCTTCGCGCTTAATTGACCCTGAGCTGCGCGACATCGACTTGAATAAATTTTCCACTAAAATCAGTTCCTCCGATGACAGGATATTGGAGGAAGCTGAACGACTCGATGATCCATGACCCATCTATAAAGTAAAAAAATAAAAATTTTTTAAAAAAGAGCACCAATAAAGTACCTTTACCTTTACGCAAGCAGGAAAAAGTAAATATTATAGAAAGACGCAATTGACCAAAACACTAAATATACAAGTGGACGAACCTTGACTCCAATAATCCATAAACGTGCCTCAAAAATAAAAACGGCTAGAGTTGCGTATAAAAAAGGGTACTCTTTCTGCGTCACTTGAAGTGTAAACTATAAAACTGGCTCATCTTCCTTCGAAAATATTAAAATAAATGCAGAGAGCGCGCGAACGAGTAGCTCGCGGGGGGCGCAGTAGTTTTAGGTTAGGTATGGATTGGTCGTCTGCTCTTGATGGAGCTCTCTCGGGCCACATATAGAAACGACTATCGAGCGGGAGTTTTGCGCTTGCGCGCAGCTTTTTCGCCTCCGCGCGAGCAGCGCCTTCCCCCGCCACCTCCTTTTTTCTCGCTTTTCGCCTTTTAAATTCGCTGAAAGGATCCATTGTTCCGGTATTTCGTGAAACTTTAATTCCGTTCAATTGAAACCTCGTTATCTATCGATATTCCTCTTTCTTTTTGCAAGGCAATTTAGTTTTCATTGAAATTTTCGGGCAAACAGAATTGCTACAGTTATTATGCAATCGAAATAATATTATGCATTAACCTACACACTTTTATTTAGTTTAATTAATAAATTAAAAAAAAAAGAATAAAAAAAATAAAAATACATAAATAAATAAATTTATACTATTATGTTAATTAGACTATTATTTTATTTATACTATAATTTAAATAATTTTTTTTACATAAAAATAGAAAAATCTTGAACATACGCAAAAAATTTATTTATAACAAATTAAAAAGAGATAGTTCCAATCATGTGAAAATTTTAAGAGAAATTTTAATTAAAATATTTTCTGACCTGTTAAAAATCACGCTGATTTATTTTACACGCATTTAAATTTGAACGAAAGTTAATTATAGACATTTAAAAGCAAAAGGAATATTATTGTAAGGAAGTGTCTCTTGAGTTTCGACATTAAAAATCAACGAGGGAACAGCGAGAGTGTCACATATTTATCGCGTTCCTTGCGTGAGTTATCTTTCAAGTTTACGATCGTGCAGGAGGTGTAAATAAACGTATGTCATCTGCTGCGCGACTGTGATATGCACGTCGTTCTTTAGAAATATTATAGAATATTTAGAAATAAAAGACTTTTATCCTGTTGTATTAAAAAATGTAACTTTTTCCACCAAATTTTTCGCTCCTTTTACTATCTTATTACTGCGGTACGTTCCTTTACTAATGTTTTCTTGATCGGAATCGGTCAGTTTAAGGAACCAAGATTAAAATAAAATATTTCTCCAATGTATTCAGTATGCTCCTTTTGGGAGCTTTTACATCAAATACAGGAGAATTCACAAATTATAGTGGCATGCTTCGACCAAAAAGAAGTAACTGCCTTAGTAGAAATGATCCGCAGTTTTTAGCCAGTGTATTTCTAGTTTAAAATGAACTGACAAGTTGTTTAAGCAATGACTGGCAAGTGAACGTGTCATTTTCTTCATACATTTAATTGGTCTGCTGCTTAAGAAATGACGATCGTCTGTTAGAAACCTTCCGTAGTTTTTACCCAGTGTATTTCTAATTTAAAACAAAACGTACTTTTGAGATTAGAAACTTTCCATTCTTGCTCCAAATTTCAAAGCGTGCAAACAAACGATATTACCGACCGAAGTACATCATGTACATTATTATTTTTCGACACGCCGTGCGCAAAGTAACGATTTTGCGCACGCTAACCTAAAATAAGCTTCGTAAAATCGTACT
>UXGC01002172.1:0-13464 GCA_900480045.1 Eurytoma adleriae
GCGTTTTGGAAACGTCGTAATTTCGGCTCGCTGTTGGCGAAAAATAGTATACACACCTCGGGAAGTAAAAAAGAATTATTTTACCTCCCTAGGTGTGTAATACTCGCTTCGCTCGGGCGTAAACATCCCACGAGACGAAAATCTACTTTACCGCACTTGTATCCTAATGTACTATTTCTAATTATTAGTTATTATGATATGTTGTTTTTACAGATTTGATGGTAGGCTGACCCCCTTAAGCTAACCAAATCCACATTTAGAATTTTTTAGTTTATAAGACTAGACACAACCTTATTTTAAACACAACTTTATTATTTTAAACTCTTTTTTGTTATTTAATTTTTCAGAATGAATAGAAGTGGCACAGAAAAGTACGTAGGCAGTCCGACACTGTTTTGGACTAAGCTAATTTGACTTGAGTGAATTTTTGTTAAAAATGATGATGAATATTTTATCTTTTAGACGGTTGCACACAGAATTGGTGAAATGTGGCTCTGACGTTGAATACCTAGCCAAAGTGCATTGCTTGCGGCAAGCTTATTCTAAATTATTCAGCCTTCCGTCAGCCGCCACATGGATTGCTGATGTCGGACGTCAGCTCATAAGCGATTTAATTATTTTCGCCGACAGGGTGAGTACCTTCTGCAACTCGCGATTTTCGCGAAACCTGCCTTGAAACCACTTATTTATACTATTTTCCTAACAAGTAGGCCAAATTTTTTTTATAAGGGAAAGTCATTGATTGTTTTGGGCCAAAATTAAAAGGTGATGTAAGAGCTATTGTTTTTAATTTGTTCAAAATCGAAAGAAATTATTGAAGAAAACACTCTCTTATGCTCTCCCCAATGGTGCAAAACATGTCTAATTTCAATTTAAAGTCATTCAGGTCAGAAGTGTAAAGGAAAAATGGATTGAAAAGTCTTACCTTTACGCGTAATTTTTACAAATTTTTCAACATACTTAGACCTGCTTTGTGTCATTGCGGAGGGCAATAAAAAGCGATTCTTTCGAAAATTCGTTTTGATTCTTTAAAAAAATCGTTCCTAAGCGTGGGTTTTACATCCCATTAAGTAGACGTTTTCACTGAATACGGAAAATTTTTTATTGCTTTACAGAAATTTCTGCTTAAGCAAAAGGTATTTGTGTTTATAAATTCAAATATTAAAGAATCCTTATAAAACTAAATAATAAAAAAATGCCACAGCATGTTATTTTTACTGGATCCATAACGTATTTAATGTATTTTTTTTCACACTGCGCGTCAAATGCGTACTTGATTCCCTAGGCACGGGAACAAAATTACACATTTTACGCGCTGTGTAAAAAAAAATATCGTAAGCATGCACCACGGGAATAAATAAAGAATGCCTCGTATCGCATGTTTGTCACCCTCGCCTTCGGCTCGGGGCCAATTTTCATGCGATTCGGGACATTCTTTGCTTTATTCCCTTAGGTGACTCGCTAACCAAATGTTGGAACGGGAAATCAAATTTTGATTCTCCTTTTGAATTTAAGGATCCGAAAGATTACTTGATGCATTATGAGCGTATGCTCGAATTTCTCAGCGATGAAGCTAGTCTGCCGATTATGCAAGAGGAGTTGGCACTGAGAGGAGTAAAATGTATAAATTTTTACGATGTTGTTATTGACTTCGTCTTGTTAGATGCTTTTGAAGAAGTCGAGAAACCACCTTCTTCTATCAAAGCCATTCTTCAAAATCGTTGGATCTCCTCAAGCTTTCGAGAAACAGTATACAATCAATCTAACTTTCATATAATAATTTCAAATTGAATTATATTTGTAACAAAATTTTTTCTCCTATTTTAGGCAATTGGTACAGCTGTGTGGTCAGTATTGATGGGAAAAAGGCAAATGCTTAAATACCCAAAAGGATTCATGGCACACTTTTATTCAATTTCAGAACAAGTCACCCCAGTCTTAGTCTGGGGCTTTCTAGGCCCAGAAAGTAGTTTGCGATCTACTTGCTATTATTTTCGAGAACAAATTATTGAATTTTTAGTTGACATATTCAACTTTTTTAAAGTTAGGTACACTAATGTAGATAATCTTGCAGAGGACATACTCAGGGAAATGAAAATTCGTGTAGAAAATATAAATCAGAGACTTTCTCTGGAAGGTTGTTGAATAATTATGATAAATTGTAAATATTAAGGTAAACGCCGAAAAAAAAAATTGCATTTGACGAACAACTACCTTATTAATTAAGATAAGTTGCGATAAATAAGAAACTGATCTAAAGCTGCTGTTTCAGTGACGAATTTCTATGAAATTTATAACAATTACTTTGCCAAACTCTATAATATAATTAGTGCATATTTATTAAATAAGCAACAGTTATTACTGTATTCAATTCTTAATACTTTTTTTATGCAAGTATTGAAAAGTAAATGAAGAAAAATTATCCAATGATATTTTTACTACATACATCATCTTGACTTCTCCAATTTTTTAATTTAATTTTTGTACATTAATTATACATACATGTACAGTTAATATATTTATTAAGAGTATTTGTTAATTTAAGCACTCGCAATTTAGTTTTTAAATATTTTTTTAGCAATAAATGGTGCTGCGATTCACAAAAATTTGGCGCACATTCCAATTCATTTTCTAGCATACTTCACTGTCAAAGAAAACATGTTACCTTTAAGCTTTTACTGTGATTACAGTGTTATCTGTAAATATAGAAAAATTAATTTTAATTTTTATAACCAAAACTCGCCGAAATGAATCCTATATATTTAATTTTATCCGATTTTATAAGTTACACAACTGTTCAATTTATTTATTATTTAAAGCTCCTGCTGCATTAAATATTTGCATAAGTATATCAATGTGATTTTGAATAGAGAAATAAGATTTTATACGTTTACTACTTTTTAATTTAATGAAATAATAAAATTCTCTCTTTTGTTATAATATTTGAAATTAATTTTAAACTCATTGACTTCCTGAAACCTTATCTTTATTATTTAAATCCAGAATTTAATTCTATTAATTACTTACCCATCTTTATTTAATAACAAATGATATAGATATATTAAGAAATAGAGAAATATGGTAGTGTACATTTTCAAAAAATATTTTATGAAAATTTATTCATAGCAAGATATCAAAGTATAAAAAAATAATATATTGTTCATTCGTATAAACTAATTTTTACATTTTACAATCTATATTTAAAAAAGAATAACATACCCAATTTAAACTTAATTTATCTTCACTTTACTTATCAGAAGCAATAATTTCAATAAACTTATTTGTATAATTTTTTAGTATATTCTGATTGTAAAATTAATCATATCCAACAATTCTTTCATCATCTGATTCAGATCCTGATGTAGATGATTCTGGGGGCATGATATTTGTTATATTCATTCGTTTTTTATATTCAGCAAAACTTTCTCTCTCTGAAATAACAGTCATAAACTGAATGTATAAAATACACATGTACAATATAATATAATGTGTCGATATATCTTAAGAAAGTTTTAATTTATATTTACCACTTATGTTTGCAAAAGGATCATCCCAAGATTTTTTTACAATATGATCAGGGTCAACAATTATAAATGGGTTTTTCTCTTTGTGCAGTTGTAATCTAGGCCACTCTGTCCCTGAAATGTTATTGTTTTATAATTTAGTTAAAAATATTGAAAATATACATGACCAATAAAATGTTACTTACATTTCAAAACTTTTATTAAGCACACTTTTATTTCTCTGCCAAGCTTTTGATGGGATGTTTTCTCTGGTATGACATATCCGCACAATGTCATGCCAATGAAATATTTAATTTCTTTTAATACTGTACTATAAAAAGTAGAAAAATAACCATGAAATTGATTGTAAATTTGTTAAAAAGTAAATAAAAATAGCTTTAATTCTTACCTAAACTGTAAAGTATTGTATTCTACTTTAATCTTGTATTTTTCAACGTCAATTAATGGAATTCTTACAACAACTGAATTATCCGTTTGGTACCAGTAAATCTTTGGTGTATGATAAGAGCTCACAAGATTTGGACAACTTACAATGTTCTCCTTTACTGTGCACATAATTACGATGAATTTGACATTCACTTCAAAGTATAAGAGACGAAAGAAAAAGTTTCAGTTATTAAGTTGTTAAAACTACCTGTATAAGGAACCTGTACGAGTGAAAGGCAAGTAACCTGCAACAGTAATTTTTGCATTGAGACTGGTCTAGTGCTGGAAATTTCAAGTGTTTTCAAGTAGATTAAAAATAAAAGAATAAATAAATTATATGAAAAATGAAACGTTCAATTATCTAAAATGTAAGATAATGTTAAACGTAAGTACATAAAAACCTTGTATACACGGGCTAAACGCATGAGCTAAATAGCTACTTTTGGACTTTCGATAGGTTCTGGTCGTCTGTCTTCCGGGCTTCCGATTTCCAATTAGTTTGAAATTTGAATAACCGAGTCCCAAGTGCCGACTTGCCGCGAGTGAGCAGGTGTTAGTACAATACTGCACAATGCACGTTCTGCTATATGCAGGTGTTCATTAATAAATGTATTTGAAAAAGTCGTTCCGCCTTCCGCCGTTTCTATTATAATAGCAAAGAGTAAAGACCAGCGGGCAGCGATTGATGTCTTACACGATTCACGACAGTCACGATCACGATCTGTCACCTGACGGCTGACGGCTGACGGCTTCATTTTTACCGAGTAAAAAAGGCCACAGTCATTTGACACTTGACAGCGGCGTGCTGAGCGTGCGTACATTTTCCGGAACTGCAGTGTCTGCAGTTTTATAGTAATCTGGTAATCACTAAACTCAGCTGTCGCTATACATAATACACATCATCAGTTATCACTATCAGAACTATCAGTACTATCAGTGTTACTATCAGTTTTAAAAGTTACCAACAACTCTAACAACTTGCAAACGAAATAAACGAAACAAGTTAATGAATAAATGTTTTTATAAACTTTTTTAATTTTTTATTTTAATTATTTAAAATCTTTACTCTCCACTGATCTCTAAATAAGAGACTATACAGACAGTCTAGTGTAGAAGTGTCAGGTGACAGGTAGTGCTTGTCACTTGTGTGAGTACTGTGAGTTGTGACTTGTGCACTTGTGCTTCTGCTTAGTGTTAGACTGTTAGTGCTTCTGTGTCTCTAACGTCTAACAGTCTAACTCTCTCTTATACAAATGTGACTTTCTCAGTTGAGCACTAGAGGTCGGGAGTCGATAAAACTTTAGGTTATGTGGAACTAAAAATAACAGTGCGTTCGTTTTTCGAACGATTCTATAGCTTTCATTAGGCAACTATTTATTATTAAACATTATTCGAAAATTAAATAATGCAGTGCAAAATTGATGATTTACCAGATGAAATTTTAGAATATATTTTAAGCTTAATACCACCTTATAAAGACTTACAAGAATGTATGTATGTATCCAAAAGGTGGTATCAAGCAACTAAGAGTAAGTTCTTCATTAATATCGGGAATTAATATTCGTTCACTCACTTTCGATACCATTTTATATTTAACATCTTAATGTCCAATGAATTTCAGATGTTATAGAACATAATGAAGCTCATTTTCAAAAATCAGTAGCCTATGGTTTGTTATTTTGGAACAGCTGGTCTCATTGGCCACCAACAATAGCAAAAAGACATTCTCATTCAGCCTGCACTTACGAGAATTCTATGTATGTCTTTGGAGGATGCACAGCAGCTTGCACAACATTTAATGATTTATGGCGTTTAGATCTAGATACTCGAAAATGGATAAGGCCTACTACAATGGGAAGTTATCCATCTCCAAAGGCTTGTGCAACAATGTTGTATTATAAAAAAAGTTTCATTTTGTTTGGTGGCTGGTCTCATCCATCTCCATATCCACTCCATCAAGTAAGCAAAACTAATGTCTGAAATTCTATAAATTTTTATATAATCTTATCTAACTTTTAGCAATGGAAGCTATTTAATGAATTACATGTTTATTCAATTGAATCTAATCGTTGGATTGCTATAAATGCCATTGAAACGCCACCACCTACATCTGCACACTCTGCATCCATTCATGGAAATCTTATGGTTGTTTTTGGAGGAGTTGCCAATGGTTATGGGTAAACCTTTAGTAAATTTATTCAAATTATTATTTAACATTTGCTTTTTACTGCAATTTTATACAAAAATTATTATTTTAAGTTCCAATGATGTATGGTGCTTAAACTTGGATTCTTATTGTTGGCAAAAACAAACATCATCTAGTTTAAAACCTCAGCCACGGTATGGACAGGCACAAATTCCATTAGATAATAAACATTTATTGATTCTTGGTAATAAATTAGAAACATATTTTATTTAAATAATTTCAGTCCTACTTATCTTATTTTACACAAGCCTTTTTAATTCATTTATTAGGTGGCTGCACAGGTCCAAATGTAGCTATGAATGATGCCTGGCTTCTAACAATGGAAGATCCTATTTGGACCTGGAAGAAAGTTAACATGCGTCATACTGAGTCTGCACCAACTAGAATATTGTGTTATCAAGCATGTAAGGTAAGATTTTTTTATACTTATTAAACTCGTTTAATGTTTTTGTAATTAAATGTTTTTAATAATAATTACTGTTCCTTATTTAGGTAGGAAATTACATTATTGTGTTGAGTAAAAGAAAACGACAATCACAATTAAGTGGAATGAGTATTTCGGTAGGAAAACCAACAAATTCTCCTCACAGTTATAATTTATTGTCGCAAGATAGGTATTGGAAATTGGAGTTATTATTTCTCATGTGCAAAAAAAAATATATTTATGCTTTTCATTTGCAAACTTAAATATGTTCTAGACAAAGATCACCACGAGAAATTGACAGAGATGAAAATGTGAATGGTCGTCGTGGTTATCTTCAAAGAGGAAGCTTTCGAAATTCACAATCAGCAACAAATTCTCCCCATGTAATGTCTTTGCCAGTTTATGATACATTCAGTATGGCAGCATTTAGAGACGAACCAGTGCGAACCAATTCAGCGGTGAACCGTCAGAAACAACTAGAAACTCTTCGACGCATGGAAGAGAGACTTCAAAATCGTAAGGCACAATCTAAAGTAATGAAAAAAACAGAAAATACACTGGCCATATTTGTTTTGGATATAAGTAATGTATTATGTGAAGAATGTTCAGCATCTTGGGTTCCTCTTAAACAAAGTGATCAAACAGGCCCAGATGAACGAATTCTTTATTCTTTAGTACTGGGTAGAGGAGAATTAATAGTGTTTGGGGGTATGAGGAAAGCACAAACAACGATTCAAGGACAAATGGACATTGACGATTCTCAAGTGTACAATGATCTTCATTTTATTAATCCTCCCAAATATGTTATATAATGTATATAAAACCAATATAAATTTTAGTTAAATTTCGTAATGTCGCATTAGATAATGCAAATGATTATAACCCTTTGAGTTACACATAATTGTTGATTTAAATAGACTTCTATAATAATATAGAACACAAGTTTTTATATATCTAAATCCGAATCTGAAAGCAGATTTTGAAAATTCAAAAAGGTGGATCCTCTATGGTAGGCAAAATCTTTAAATTTTTCATGGCGCCCGATTGTGAAAGTAATATTTGCCTTGGTGGACAGAAGTGCAAAACAATAGCATCGCACCACAGGAGTAAATATAGAGAATGCATCAAATCCCATTACTTGCGTTTTGAGACATTCTTTACTTAATACTCTTTAGAAAAATAACATATTAACGTATTTTCTGGATAAATTTAGATTTGGATGTTTAATTTTATGGATAATTTATCCACAATGTAGGGGTAAAAGGTACAGTCATTGGCTCTTTCAGCAGACGAAAAAACATAATGATTAGCTCTGCCAATACAGTGATTGGCAATGCTAAGTTTATGGAAGCAGCTTATCCCTAACGTGCAATGTAATAATTTTTTTAAATTGTTTGCAATCACTTTGTCGACAAAAATTTATTAAAATATGTCTTGAAATACTTGAAAACTTGAAAAAAAAAAGAATATAAACTAATGGCAAGAATACTTATATTATTACACTGTAACTCAAAGGGTTACAAATTCATTTATATTAATATAACAATATAATTTTTAATAAATTTATTGCTGACTATAATAAGTATTGTTTTAAATTAATGAAAACGGTATAGGAAACTCTTGTAAAATAAATTTTTTTTATAAGGCATGGTGTTTTTTTAATAAAAATAAAATTGTATAAATGTGATTGAATTAAGTTTGCATTTTAAACTAATAAATAAGAGATATATGAGATTGTATTAAAAACTTGATATTTGCAACATTTTTTTCAATCATCATTTTTTTTTAAACTTCCGAATACTTGTGATGGTACAATTTGATTTTCAATTGGTACATCTGAAAAATAAATAAGTTATAATATTAACAATTATTTAAAATGAATAATGTTTACCAGTTAAATGTATACTGTATACCTTCATCCATTTCTCCTGATTCACTATCGTGTTCATTTTCTTCGCCTTCATTATCATCGACATCCATGTCTATGTCAATTTCATCTGGGTTAAGAACTTTGGCTTCATTTTTGCTCCCTCCTTCCGTTGCTCCACGCACAAAACTAATTGTATGCGTTGGTCTAATAACTTGTTGCTCAGAGGCTAAAAATGAGTTTTTTAAGTTAAATTGCAGAATAAATTTTGAAAAAAATGCGAGAAAATTGATTCTCAGAAGACTAAACTCATTCCTGAATCACTTCTCGCACAACGTTCGAAAATGCAAATTTAGCGCACAAGTGCACTTGTCTTTTTTAGAGCAACGACAGTTAAAGCGCAGGGTTTCATAAAGATTTATACATACCATTTTCTGAAGCTTTAATATCTAGAAGTTTCATTGAATCTATTGAATCAATTTGATTTGCAGAATTATTAAGCATTTGAGCAGACATCATATTGATTTGAGTGTTATACATTGCTTGTACACTTCTTTTGATCCTTAACATTTCACGCATTGTATCTTCATTTCCGTGGCTTACTTCAAACTCCTTCCAAACTTGCCAGAAATGATTGGTTACCTATAAAAAAGAAATAATAAATTATACACTAGCTTTTTGTTTGAGAAACTAAAGAGATTTTTGTAATATTAAGTCGTACTCTGGGATCACACATTTGACTGCAATGAGCATAAATTGCCCTAGCTCTATCAACTTCACCTAGTTTTGTTTCCATTTCTGCAAAGCGCAGACACATTTCTCTAGTATTTTCTTCAGTCAAAACTTGTATAGCTTTCTCGTATATTTGACGAGTTTTAGGCACCCCATAAATGTCTGCTGCTTTTTTTATGTATATGTTGAACATCTGACATAGAAAAATAAAAAAATAATTTATTTATGACACACGATTTAAAATTTTTATAATTGTAGGTAAAATGTAGAACCTCAAAGCGTTCTTCTTGTAACACTGCACTAGTAGCCCTTTCATATACAGACATTGCATGTCTGGCTAATCCATGCTCTTCTTCCAATTTTGCATACAGCAAATACAAGGCTAAAAATAAAATACATTATTAGTTACAAAGTAAAATTCATTGGAATGAATTGGCAGATGTTTTAGCAAGAAGTAAACAAATCTTGTTATATCATTTACTATGGTACAAAATGGTTTAAACCAATATACCTTTAGCATATTTTGGTGGACAGTATTCAAGACATTGCTCAAACAAATCACGAGTTCTTTCCAACTTTGATCCTCCATAACGTTTTAAAAATTTCGTAAGATATGTATTCCAGATATCGAAAACATTTGGCCACTTGAATAATGCAATACCCTTCTCATAAGCCTAAAATGTTTAATTAAATTTTTTAAAATGTAATTTATTAGATTGGTTTAATTAGTCTTATTATAATTTTTTCGTTACAACACTTACTCTGAAAGCTTCCTCAAAGTAATTATTTTCTTCCAGGAATAAACCATAATTAATAATAATTTGTGGTGTCGCAATTTTTAAATCTATTATTTTATCATAGACGGCCTTACAAGTCTGAAATTAGAAAATGATAAGTAACATTTATGTTATTGCAATATTGCCTAGTGAGTTAAGTTTCATTAAAAAATAAGAAATGTATTACTTTTAAAAGCTAAACACCTACACTTTTTTAAAATGAAGTGCAGGGGGACCATAAGGGAACTGAATGGACTTTTTTCACGATTTTTTTTTAAATTTCAACGATAAAGTTGATCTTAACAAGCAATAAGATTTTAGTCTTAACAAAATTACATTAAAAAAATTGATTTTATTTTTTCATTTATTTAAACTTTCAAATTTATTTTAATAATGGATAGATTCTTTTACATGAATCATTAATATATTACATTGCAGTAGGAAGCAAAAATCATGAGACAAATATTATGTAGCAGTGTCAGTTGAGTCCACTTTGAAATTATGTGAATTGTGTAATTTTATTGTAAAACTAAAAAATTTTAAATTTACTTAGCGTGGGAAAACATCAATTGGCTGCACTATGTTTAATAAAACGATTAACAAAATTTTAACTGTTTTTTTTATTTTAATTTACCTTAAATGTTCCAAAACTTTCTTCAAGGTCAGCATACATAGACCAAACTTTTAATGATTTATACAATCTCATTTGAACTGTTTCAGTTTCATCATGATAGGCAATTTTCCTGGAAGGCATTGCAGTAGCACGATGCATAAGCTTCAAAGCATCTTTGTAGAATCTAAATAAATAATTAAGTAAGAAAAAACTTGAAAGTAAAATGTGACAAATAAAATTGCATTACTTACCCATGCCTAATTTCCATTTCAGCCCATTCGCACCAAACAGATGCTAAGTCATCCACTTTCAAATAAGGTACAAGTACTGCTTTCTCAAACACAGTTCTGGCATCTGTTATTTGGTCATTTTTTTCATAAAATTTTGCAAATGCTACCCATAAGCTATGTAATTTACCAACAGCTAATTGTGGCTGTACAGTTTGAACAGCTTCTGTATATGTATTAATTATCTGTGAAAATTTAAAAGATTTTTTACAATGTAAGCAATAACAAAATGATTACTTGGTAATAAAAAGTTACCTCATGAGGTTGACCTTCATATAACTCTACTCGTTTATGCCAATCTAGTACATTATGTGGATTTTGTCTAAGTGAAACAGAATTAAGTAATAATAATCTCCTTTCCATAAGGTTTTCAAATCTTGCTAGCCGCAGTTCTAAGTCAATATCATCTGTAAAACAATTTGAATAAACAATTTGAATTCATCATCAAATATGGTAAAATACAGTTTTAATAGATAGGTTTTTTTAAAGTACCATCTTCAGTAGGATTCTCAGCAGCTTCATCCATCCGTTTTTTAAGACTTAATTCTTCAAACTGTGCATATGCATCAAATACTTGTGAGAAATCTCTAACAGTAGTTACAGTTTGAATAGCCTCTTCATATATATCTCTTGCCTAATCAAGTAATTGCTGTAATTACTTTACAATAGTGGGGAATTTTTTGTTATGTTAAATAATTGATTAATACTTACCCTTTCAAAAAGACCACTTCTAACATAATAATCTGCCAAAGCATTCCAGAGAGGACCTGCTTGATCAGTATAACGCCTAAGTCCACCTCGTATAATTGCATCAACATTGAGAGATTTAATTTTATTGGGATTTTTTGATATTAAGTCGCACAGTTCATTCCATAACTGATGTTTAGATTTTCCATGCTTTGATACAAAATCATCTTGATTCACAATATAAGCAAGTTTTATAGCTGCTTCATCCAATCTTTCTATTGAAATTAGATAATCAATATATTCTTCTGCTTCTTCTGGAGCAAGCTTGAAAAGTATTATGTACAAATTAATGGCCCTATAAAAGAAATATTTAAGCAGTAAACAATGACCTTACCTTTAAATATCTTCTGAAAACTCTGACTGCAGTCTCATGAACATTGTGCTGTTTTACAAAATCAATATATAAAGGCCAAATTCTATGATGTTGGGTTATAGGAAGGGCTCTAAGGGCACGATCAAAAATATGACGAGTACAAGTGATACAACCTTGCTTTGTCATAAATGTACAATAATCCATCCAAATTCGGGGCATTTTGTGCATAAATACTAGAGCCCTTTCAAAAACATTATTTACACCTTCATAAAGGGGATTTGTAACACAATGATCTTTCAACTGACTTACTCTGTATTTTATGTACATATACCATAGTTTGTAACTGAAAATAAAAAGTAGATAGTCAGAAAAAAATTCTAATTAACCAGTAACAGGTGAAAAAAGGACTCTGATGATCACGCAGAGTCAATCAATTAGAATTAATTGGTTCTAAGTGATCATCAGAGTCCTTTTTTTCACCTTTTACTACACTAGATTAAGGAACGTTCGAGTCTTCTAAACATATAAATTTTAAAAAATAACAAAAACAAGGACTTGGCATAAATGTCTCTCCTACAGAGAACCATTTGTGCTGGAACTGTATACTTCAAAAATTTAAATGTTTCATAGAACACTACAATTCTATGCAAGTGTTTTATTTTAAACTCAAAAATGCCATTTTAAAATAAATAAAAAAAAACCACAAAGATTCGTAGTATTGGATGAAACATATTTAAATTTGTTAGATTTGTAGTCCTAGCAAAAATGGTTTCCCACAAGAGATTTGTTTACTATGCCATTATTTTTACTAGTTTTTAAACCATAACAACTTTATAGAAATTAATTGAAATAGGCTGAAAATTGATTACATATTATATGTTGTGAATCAAAGAATATTTTTTTTCTTATTTTTGTGACTAGAGCTTACCCTTAAATTTAATAAATATTAAGATATAAAAATTGGAAGTTACCTGCCAGGTAGTTCTTTAAGAGCACGTTCATATACAACATTCAAATTTGAGCTTTGTGAAGCTTTTAAATAGTCAATATATCTGTGCCAGTGTTTTACTGAATATGGATTTCGTAAAATTTCTTCTTCATAAAGCAAATCTTCTTCACTCTAAAAAAACATAAAATAAACTTTTTTAAGTTTTAAAAACTTTAAGAAACATTTTAATACATTGTAATTTAATATAGTTCTATTTTACGTACAATGCAATGTTGATTCATCATAATGTAACTTATCAAACAACTTTAGGATTACGAACTCGCCACATTGGCTTGTTTATAACATTTAGTCAGGTAAATTTTCGAGGTTATACCAGCTTGATTCCACATTCCATGTAGTACTACACGTATGTGATGTAGTGATTTGAATATCACTGATTGTGGTAGAAGCAGAACAGGCGTCTGCTAATGTGTTTCATCTTCCATTCGTCGGGTAGTGAGCTATGCCAATAAATCGAGCACTAGAGCCTTTCTACAATAGCGTGGCAGGCGTGTCAACACGCGCGTGGCGTGATCGTGGCATCACACACGGAACAAATTG
>UXGC01002173.1:0-13461 GCA_900480045.1 Eurytoma adleriae
TTAATAGAAGACGAGTTTGTCTGTCGATTAGTGGCTACTATACTAATTTTTCGTAGACTTTATCGTAAAATTTAATGAAACATTTTTCTCCTTGTAGTTCAGCCTATCGGACTCGTCAGTAAAACTTAGACCCTGCCTCAGACGTCATTTTTATGATTTTGACTGCTTCAACGCCGCCGTAGATAATTTCCTTGCTACCTCAAATTTCCTTCTTTGGGCTCAACCAGACACGATATCGACTTTACCAAACTCTCGCTTGGCGACTTATCTCGCGGATTATTTTACGAAATTCTAGTCCGGTTCAAATTACCCACAGCAAAGTCTCGAAACTTGATCTCAATCCTTCGCTCTCGCGATTACTTCTTATATATTTCGAATTTTTACTTCATTTAACAAATTATTTTTAGTAAATTTGCTATAAAAAATAGATATTTCTTATTTTTAATTTTGCATTAACTTTTTATCCGACATTTTTATTTCATGATTAATTATTTCCGCAATACACGTATTTGTACCAAGTTTGTTTAAGTAGTATCAGACGAATGTGGTAAGGCATTTTTTATACAATATTTTGGACTTCTTCAGTTTCTTTTAACTGAAATGCCTAAATGCACAATGTCAATGAAAAGGCTTATTTATAATTATTTATTCTTTTATTGTTTTTTACAATTTATTTCAGAATCAAATTTAACATTATTTAAACAATAAAAGGAAAACTGATTTTCTTATGATAAATATCGACAAAAATTTCTTGTAATTTACAAAGTCGCTTAAAATATTAGCACACACAAATTATCAGCAAACATGTTTAGATAAATACACTTTTTTATACATTTACAATTTTTAAAGTTAAATTGTCAATTTTTCATAAAAATGTCTACACACTTAGAAATATTAATTTAATTGATTTACTAAAGTTTCCTTTCCGAACAAAATTTCAGATAATTAAAGTTTCTTTTATTTGCAGATTTCGAATTGACGCATGAGATTCCTACGAAGTCATTTTCCTTCGGCGGACAGACTGGAAACAAGATAACGCAGCTGATATTTGTAAAAAAATGAAATAAATTAAAATAAAATATTTTCAAGTAACATTTTTTTATTCGTGCTTGATTATCCAGGATAATCGGATGTTTTACAAAAAAGGAATGTAGAACGTGACTCTTTAAACTGCAGCAACTGTCGGCCGCAGCTTTTACAATGACTTAAGTACAAACGTTATAAATCTTTAAATCTACGATATATCCATGACGATGTTCTAAAATCGAATATGGTTTGTGATAAATAATATACAATTGTTAATTTTTTCATAAATAAATGATATTAATCAATTAACCCTTTGAGACCTAATTTCCACAGGATAATTTTGTTTTCATTTAAATTTTATGAAGCTTGAAGCTTGCCATCTTGGGCGAAACTGTCCGCTTCTCGTCCTAGAATGTAAAAATAAATGAAAAGTCTTAGTACTCGTGGTTCAAAAAAAGTATCAGAAAAGAAATATCATTTCCTAAAATAAAAACATTTACAAAAATTAAAGATATTGACTAAAAAAGGACTCAGAATCATTTGGAATGGTTTTCAGAGTCTCTTGTAGGAAATAATTCAGGACTGAAAGGGTTAAAATTAACAATTTACGTCATATTCTAATTATTGAGAAAACGTACTTGTACAACTACGTTGCAAAGGCAATTCGTGATTTTCCATTTTATAAGCTTGATTTCTCTCCGAATTTTTCAGGTTTTTCGGTGAAATCCCTAATATTCTCAACATCTTACTTCTATCATACAAAATGACATTAAATTAAATTTAACTAATTTCAATTTTAAATTCATCAATTAATAGTAGTACTTTAAAATTTCAACTATAGTATGCAGTATCTGTTCTAATGTTTATATGGAGTAGTTTTTCTGCTTGGTTTCTTCGATTGCGCCATTATTATGCACTTCCAGCAATCAGTAAACTGACGACCAACGATAGCGCGGAAAATCCGAAGGCAGCTGCACTACCTACAAACGAGAAATACATAAATTTTTATTGATATTTTTATTCGGTGATTGTATTTATGTTTTGTTTTTCAAGAAAGTCTCCCTAGCTTTTTTTTCATGCTTGTAATTTTCTTTGCAACCTTGGATTTGGTTTGCATGACTCGCAAATCTGATTATGAGGTTAGGACTTTGTATTACGAGCTACATATAAAGTCCTTTGCATTTAAAGAAAAGGTATGCTTAGCAATTTTGCAGGCAAAAACCAATTAAGAGCATGATAAAACTTTTATAGGTCATTAGGAAACTTACAATTTTCTAAAGCGAGCATTAAAGTTAACGCAATCAAGTTTATATTTATAATTTTGAATAAATGCGTAATTGTCAGTTACAGCAAATGAAAATAATAAACCGTTGTGATAGTAATGATTAAATTTACATTTTATCTGGAAGTACTTGATAAGGTTTACACGAACGCAGCTCATATTTTTTCAAAACAGTCTGATCCACATATCTGGCTGACTGGGAGAAAGGAGGAGAGAAACTCAGAATTAGTTTGGAGAAGGTATTAACTCGAATTAACTTGAAAAAGGTGCTCACTCAAATTTAGCTAGGAAAGGTGCAGACTCGAATTTGTTTAGAACAGGAGCTAACTATGATTCGGTTGGAGAAGCTGCTATCTCATTTTTCTTCAACAACGAAACATAGCGAATTAACACCTTATCCAACCGAATTCGAGTTATCATCTTCAAGTAAATTCGAGGTAACATCTTCAACCTAATTCGAGTTAACATTTTCAACCGAATTGGAGTTAACGTCTTCAACCGAATTCGAGTATAGCACCTTCTCCAACCAAATTCTAGTTAGCACCTTCTCTGATCACATTATAGTTAGCACCTTTTCAAACCAAATTCTAGTTAGCACCCTCTCTAATCAAACCATAGTTATCACCCTCTCCAACCAAACCATAGTTAGCCTCCTCTCCAACCAAACCATAGTTAGCACCTTCACCAAATGTATTCGAGTGAGCACCTTCTTGTAGCGCATTATGAATTCAGATTTTGCATGAAAAATTCCTTTATATCCTTTAGATACAACATGTATGAGTTGAGCGCCCTTGCACTTTAAATATTCTTTAGTTTAAAGAAAGTTTCATATTAATCAGTCAATTAGTTCAAGAGAAATTTGAAACAACTCAGCTTATAAAATATCAGACAGGGTACGTCATTCCCTTAAATTGAAAAAAGAAAAAATATGTGTTGATTATTTTTCAATATTCTATCAAACGGATAATATGGAATTCAAACAAATTTTTCATGCAAAGAGCCAATTAGCATCTCTTTCTTATATGTCATGGATATTGTGGGATACAGATGTGGGGTTTTACCCCGATGAATATCCGCCGGTTTCCGTACGTACTTCGGAAACCGCTGCTGGAATTCCCGGATCAATCCATCTGGAATCAGGCCGCGTATCTTCCAGGATAAGACCTTCTGATCGGGCTTCAAAGTAGTACTCTACCACTTACAGGATCAGCTGATCATAAGGAGCAAGAGAGTACAGAGAAATACTCACCATGCAGTGTAAATACATGGAGCGGTGAGGCGTCTGGGATTGTAAGTTTTTTAGTAGTTATTTAGTGGTTGAATAATAAGAAATTATACCGTAGCCTACGAGGAAGCATTTCATTTATGACGCCATTGCATATCGATATTCTGTCGAACGCCAGAATATGTATCATAGAATTTTGTCAATTTTAGGGCAATTGAGTCTTGCAGAAGCAGCAGTAGTATGATATGGTGATTATTTCTCCCAATATAAAAAATGAAACTACTTTATTTTCTGTCACTTAAATTTATGAAAAAAATTATACGAACCATTGCACGTCATGTTATCATCAACCTCGTATCCCTGCATGCAAAAGCAACGCCTGCCTGGGAAGTTCGTAATATTGCTCATCGTGCACTGAGCTCCTGGAGTACATTCATCGTTGCTGCTGCACATAACTTTGACACCTGAAACAAAAATTCAGTAGGATAAGTGACTGGGGGGTACGCTAGATAAAGTAATAGTATTTTTGTTTAATCTGCTTCTTACAATCATGACATTTTTATAATTGCGTTTTCTGCAGTAATATAAATTTAATTAAAAGATAACATCTGTGTGCTACATATACAAGAACTTTTTATAAAATTGTTCACTTTTTGCAAAGTTATTATGTGGTTATGAGTCAAATTAAAAGTTCCAAGACAAAGTCTCGAAGTTAAAAACTTGGCATCGAAGTTGCTATTAACAAGTGAGGTAATAGGCTAATAATTGTTCTTCTATTCTAATATTTGTAAAATAAGTTTGGAAATTTTTTTATATTAACAAACTGGTTTTTTATTTTTATAAATAAAAAATTACAAATCATCAATACTTGATTTTTATTTTTAATTTAGTTACTTTAATACCAAAATACCTCTTTCAAAAAGAAACAAAAGAAATACCAACATACAGGTGTTATAAATCGAGATTACGATTTTCACGGTTCAGAAAAAGTAGCGACGGAGCACGAAATCGTCATTATCGCGAGCAAGTGGCCGGGAATAGCAGCGATTTGCTCGCCAGCGTGAGCCGATCGTTTACCGCGGGCCAGTGCATATTTGCACAAGAATTGATGTGTACGAGGCGTCGGTGAGCAAACTGCAATTGTGCCATTATGCGCACCGGGTCACGGTATACCTGCCGATACCTAACTCTTCCAATTTATCAGTATTCATTCTGACCTGTACAATCTGCACAATATTGAGCATTGTGTTCCTTGCGAATTTAATTTTTTATTTCAATTAAAATGAATGTTTTTTGGGAACACATTTTCTCCACGTAACTGCCTTATTAATTAAACTTGTAAATTGTTCTATATTCATCAAGACGAATACAAGATAAATATTCACTACAATAATGACTAGATTGATAATCTCAAAATTGTTTTGTATGTTATATTTAAAAAGTCCAAGCTAGTGCACTATATGAATTAAGAAAAACGAAAAGGCTCTACAATGTGCTGTCGCATTATTTCTAAGGAGCTTGATTACGATTTGTGAAATTCAAGGATTTTTACAAGATCCAATAGGTTTTTCCCTTATTTCTATTTCTAATTGCGACATTGTATTTTTTATAGAAATGGTGAATAAATAAACTCTTTTTTTAGAGCACATGGGACTAGTGAAGTTTATCAACAACAAATGAAGACATGAACCAACCATAAAGCCTCTGAAAAGGACATATTCAATGCCAACAAAGTTAACAGCGTAGCGGCCGCAGTTGAAACAAGAATCAAGTCCTGTAAGTAACGCGAGAAAAATCTTTCACTTTATTCCCTTGCTGAAAAACTACTAATTCATAATTGAAAACAGAAACGTCGTAATGTATTAGAAAATCAGTGTTGAACATTGCGAATCAGTGTTGAGCATTGAGAATCAGTGTTGAACATTGCAAATCAGTGTTGAAGATTGCGAATCAGTGTTGAGCATTGAGCATCAGTGTTGAACATTGCAAATCAGTGTTGAACATTACGAAACATTATTGAACATTGAAAATCAGCGTTGAACATTGCGAAACATTATTGAACATTGAAAATCACAATGTTCAACACTGATTTTCAACGTTCAACACTGATTTTCAACTTTCAATACTGATTTTCAACGTTCAACGCTGATTTTCAACGTTCAACACTGATTTTCAACGTCCAACCCTGATTTTCAAGTTGATTTGAACGTTTCTACTATCAATCGGGTCCTGTCTTCTGAAAAGTGCTAATACCATTGTATCTATCTGCTCGATCGGTAAAATCACAACAAAGAATTCGAGGTAATGCTCGTTTTCCTACAAAACTCCTGAATCTCCACTGAAGCGGCTGCAAGCAGTGCAGCTGAATTTCAGCACAATTAGAAATGTGCGCGTATTCTCGAGGGGGTTGGCGGTCTCTTTCTCATGCTCCCTCCACCAGCTCATATTGCAGTGCGACACGCGAGCTTCCTGTCCAAGCGAGCTTATCGGCAAGCTCTGCGATCTCGCCTGCAATGGGTGAAGGAACGAACTTGCGCGATTTCGCGAAAATGCCAGCGGTACTGTTCACCGCATTCCGTTGAGTTTACGAGTGCCGGCGACGATTCGTTTTGCGATTTTAAGGCTATCGTGTGTTAAATACTGTAGTATATATGTAATTGTTGGTTCAATTTAAGTGGAAATTTTATTAAAAATATCAAGTTTTAAGTGTTTGTGCGTTCAGTTTCTAAAATGAAGAATTGTAAATTTAAGTTATTTATTTGTAATAGGAACGAGCAATACCCTACTGAAAAAAGTCACATGATCATCACATAATGATCACGTGATGATCACGTGAAGATCACATGCGGATCACACGATTCTCACATGAGAATCACATGATTATCATATGAGAATCACATGATTATCACATGAAGATCACGTGCAGATCACGTGATTATCACATGATTGTCACGTGAAGATCATTTGAAGATCACGTGAAGATCACATGATTATCACGTGATTTTTCAGTACAAACATTTGAAAAAATTGTTTTTTTTTACAATCATGTGACTATTACGTGACGATCACATGAAGATCACATGAAGATCACATGATTGTCACGTGATCATCATGTGATGATCAACTGACTTTTTTCAGTACGGTATGTAATTAATGAAAGGCATGATTGTGAAGCCTGCTATAGTTTTTACAATACATATTTACGGTGAAAAGTAAAGTGTAAATTGTAATCTTGGTGACCCAAAATAATATCTTCTGATGAAGTAACCTCGCTTCCTACAGTAATGAAGCAGCTACCGATGGGTTAATTAAATTATTGTGGGATATTTAAAAAAAACATTACGAACCTCGAAAGTGACCAACGACTATGATTATATGAAAGACCATTATAACATTTAAAAAAGAATTTTAATTCAATTAATGAATTAAAAAATATACCAGTTCTTACCGTTTATACAAGGATTTTTGAAAAAAATTGAAAATAATATATATAAAGTAATTATCATTCTCCTTACATTAAAATAAAATAACAAAATGAATTACATTACTTAGGACTTATTAAAGTCTTATCACAAATCCCGAGAAATATATTTTATTGATAAACTAGTTTTCAGGAAAGGGCTGGTTAATAATAGTATAGTAAGTAGTAAGGGTCAAGCATGCTCAGACCACCCAACCGGTTAATATGTCACGACAGAATAATAAAGTCCTGTAATTAAGAAAAATTAATGGAAATTGCAAGTTAACTGTACAAATCACAAATTGATAGCAGACGCATTTACATTCATGAATCGTTTATGGACCCTGATAAAATATTCGTGATAAAAAGCCGCCAATCATAAAACGAAAGTCTACTAAGGTAATAGGAACAAATAGTGAATATATTTTTTCCTAACGAGCACCATAATCAGAGTAACACAATTTATAATAAAAATATTCATAATTTCTATAAACATTAAAAGTAATAAATTTCTTTTCGCTAATTAACAACTATTTTATTCACATACCGATAAATAATTGTAGATTAGACCTAAGTATGCATCAAGTCAAACGCGTAACTTGATGTCCTTTCGTACCCTGCATAAACGACGTCCTTGTCAACTTACTTTGATTTAAAAACGCACTGTTCAATTTATCAAAACGGTGTAACTTTTTTATAAGCGTCATAAATCATTACCTCACCTCCAAGAATAAAAAAAGGTTTAGAATTCATTGTAACTTACAATTTCCATGTAAAATAGATAGTTTTAATTTTTTCCCCTTGAAACAAATAAATATAAATAACAATAATAATATCTCAAGTTCTTTTACGCTCTTTTGAAGGCATCAATCTTTTCACAGGAAAGTGTCCTCGCACACGAAATTCTCGTACATTTTAACACGTGCAGGACACATTTCTCGATTATCCGAGGGGGTTTTCCGGCGGCGCGAGGTTACGTGTTAGCCCGGGGAAAAATTATCATAATGCGTGCACGCGATTTTACGTGTCTCTCCCCCCGGCAGCTCGGATCCGAGTTCCGCGTACGATATCGACGTCCTTGTCATGCGGCTCGTGGCTCGACAAAGAAATGGGCTACGATTTCCCTGCTTCTTATATCCGATGGAAAGTGCGCGAGCGCCGAGGTTTCCTAGATTGATCTTGAATATTGTGTACTTCGGCTTGCTCGCGTTTATTATTTTCCTTTTATTGTCAATGTTTGAATTAATAAATGGGGGAGATTAAATTTTTTTGTGGGTTTTTTGAAACTCATGTGTGGTAGTAAAGATTAGTACTTTGTACAGGATTAACGCGAAATTTATATACTTCTAAACTTTCGTTGGGTACGATTAATAATTATTATCAAATTTTTTAATCTGAGAATAGAAAATTGACTCGATTTAGTTTGCATAGTAATTTTAATTCAATGTTATTCACCGCATTAAAAAAATTTTAATAATAAAAGTGAACATATCGTTAACATTTCTCCTACGTTTGCTACACACTTTTCACCCGCAAAAGGCGACGATTTAATCATATTCAAATATAATCGCAGGAGTGTGAAAAATTGATTTTTTCGCCTCGATTAAAAATAGACTAAGACCTTGGAGGCCCCAGATACAAAGAAACGCATGATTGCTAGTTTCCTGAGCGGAAGATAATTTATGTCCCGAATGCACTTGCTGTATTAGCCGATCCTAGCTTTCTAATTTACCACCTGTCAGTCATAAATGGAGCAATCCCGTTAATGCGGACGCTCACTTTTCGCAGAGCGCTTGTTTTCTTTCTCGAAAACGTTTCAGTTTGTATGCGTGATAAAATTTTTCTTAATTGTTTGTTAAGTTTTTCCTACATATTTTCTGAACTTTGAGTATGGATATCCGATTGACACCTCTTATAATGTAAAGACAGAAATGTCATAACGATTTTTGTGAATTTGTAAAGTTGGCGATCCTTTTTGGCTTCTTTTTTACATTTTCGAGGTTACAGGTGCTTTTGTGCCTATAATTATACCTAAACGATGTTGCTATTTAGAGGCCACGGTTGGAAAGAAGATGTGACAGTCGGATGAACTTTGATAGTGAACACGCGTCGTCGTTGGATAACGATATATCGCGCGGGTGTTGCTTCCGGACAGATAAGAGCTTTAGATAAAAAGCTAAACTTCAAACGTTTTATTAAATGCAATGTGTTAATATATTGATAAAAATGTTGACTGTCTTTATATTTTTTCTCATGCTCCGTTCACTATTTAATTGCTAAAGTATCAAAAATACTAAAAAATCTGTTTCCTTTCTAATATGCAATCAAGAGTTAATTTCAGTATGTATAAAAAATTATAAAGATGTTGACAAAGAATTTTAACTACATTTCAGAAACATTATTTAAGGTATTGCAATTATTAGTTAGAAACGTTGCACCTGAAACGTTTCTAACTACAATGAAGACTTTGAAGATACCAATTACAGTAGTACAACCTCGATATATTGAAACAGCCTAGAATTCCCATCCCGTTGCTCTTGAACATTTATTAGTCAGTAGAACCGGTGGTAAACAAAGATTCTGGTAGCATCTCAGTGGCGGGGACGCGCATTTGCGTGAGAACGTATACGTGTGAATGGGATTTGACCTTGACTGCAATATATCTGGGGTCTACACGGAGAGGAAAATAGAACCGAAATAGTACCACAGAGTAATGATGGGTAAATACAGTCCGACGTATAGAGAGGATGGTTCCTTTGCGTAGGACCGAAACGTTTGGTACTACGCTGATACTACACCGCTACTACGCTCCTGCGATCCTGAGGTAGGACCGTTCGAGTTCTAACTGTAGGACTATTTTAGTCCTACGTTCAGAACGTTTTGTTCCTTCGTTCGGAACTATATCCCTAGCGGAAATTTTTAAGTGTATCAAGATGTATCCAAATGTATCAAAGTGTATCCATGTGTATCAAGGTGTATTAAGATGTTGCATTTCGGACCAATTTTGTAAAATACACTTTGATACACCTTGATACATCTTGATACATCTTGATACACTTCCATAAAAATGAAATTAATTCTTAGATACAGCTTGATACACTTTGATACACCTTGATATATTTTGATACACTTTGGTACACTTTGGTACATATCTAAAAAATTTAATATAAGGAAAATAAAATTCTAATTTTCCTCAAATTGTATCAAAGTGTATCAAGATTGGTCCGAAATGCAACATCTTGATACACTTTGATACATCTTGATACACTAAAAATTTCCACTAGGGAGTGATTTTTCAAAAAAATCACTCCTGACATTACGAGAGTCCGTTAACCGTTAAGCCATTGCCTTTGGGTCAAACTAATCCTTTTTATCCGTGCACAAAAAAAGCAAACTCGACGAGAGCCTCACCCCGTCGACGGTATCTTCGAGGCCGTTGCGAGGATCGAGCCTGTCGTTGGGCTCGTCAGCCGGGGAGACTACCTGCTGCTGCTGCTGCTGGTCGGCCGCGTCAGCGGGCACGCCGACGGAGAGGGTGCGCTTGTTGATCTTCTTGAGCTTGGCGAGGTCCGAGAGGCTGTCCAGCGACAGCTTCCTCTTGCCGAGCTTCTGACACCTCGGCTGTTGCTGCTGCTGTTGATTTTGCTGGGGCTGAGGTGGCTGCGTCTGGGCGGGCTCCTCGGCGGGGCCGACCTTCGCCGCGGCGGCGTCCGCGCACTGCTGCGGCGCCTCGTCCGCGCCGTCGGCCTCCACCTCGTCGACCGGGTTCTCGTCGTCCTCCGCCAGCGGCTCCGACGCCGTCGGCTCGTAGTCCGGCTTCTTCCATTGTGAACTGTCGGCCTGGAGAAATCATTTTTTGTTATTTAAATGTCGGTAGGAGCTTTTGTGAGCTTGCGGTCGGTTGTGAGTTTTTTTATTAGTGTTCATTGTACTCGATTAATTGACGTGGAGAAACGAGACTATTCGATGCTAGTATGAATGATTTTATGAAAATTTTTGACTTTTGAGTTATATTTAAGAGTCTCTTTATATGTACATGCAGAAGGTGGGATAGAACAATGTAGATACAAACGAAAATATTTAAAAGTATGACGATGAATGAAGTTAATGCAGTACCCGATCCTTTACTGTGTACAGAAGATTCTGAATAAAATCTCAGATGATAATTTATAGTTAGTTTTTTTAAATTTTAACATGGTGTAGTCCAAATCTTATTTTAAATTGGTCACACCTGGAAATGTTTACGGAAAAATCATTGTAAATTTTATCCGGAGCTTGCACGATATAAAAAGCTCCGCAAAAATTACGATGGTGCCGTAAAAATCACGGAACTTTTCCTGCAAAAAATTACGAAGCTTTTCCCGTAAAAATCGCGGAGCTTTTCCTACAAAAATTACGCAGCTTTTCCCGTAAAAATTACGGAGCTTTTCCTGCAAAAATTAGGGAGCTTTTCCCGTAAAAATTACGGAGCTTTTCCTGCAAAAATTACAGAGCTTTTCCCGTAAAAATTAGGGAGCTTTTCGTGCAAAAATTACGGAGTTTTTCCCTTAAAAATTACAGAGCTTTTCGAATCGTGCAAGCTCCGAATAAAATTTACAATGATTTTCCTGTAAAAATTTCCAGGGTGGCAAACCGTCCCACGATTAAATACTTTCCCGTAATTTTTACGGGAAAATTCTCTCAAAGTATAAGCACAAACTTGAAACATACATAAATTTAAACATTTTTCTAGTACACATGCATTTATATTGGACCAAAACTGGAGAAAAAAAAGAAGCAGAGAAAGAGTGCGTAATTAAACTTAAGGAACTTCAACGCGAATTTCGAAATTGGTCCTCAATGAAACTATAGCTCTCCATAAAAAGCACAGGTTCAAAAACTAAAGATTGAAACTTACCCCCTTAAGTTAAATTAGTGAAAAACGACTGAAATTAGTATAGAACTTGCTCCTCTAATCACTCGACAGTGGAGCTCTTTTCACTATTTTTTAATGAAATTCCACTAATTATAGTAGTTTTTCACTAATTCAACTTTACTCCCTAAATTCCATTCAGTGTAAATTTCACTGATTTTTACAGTTACTCCAATTTTCATTGATTGGTAAATGAAAACCCACTGTTTTTCCAGTGAAAATTTTTCTTTTTTACGAAATAGTGAAATTTCACTATTTCTATAGTCCCCTCTCTCTACGTATACTAATATATAATTGCGCTAAATGAATTAGAGATAAGAAAACATCTGATCCCGCCAAAAACTGCGAAAGGACGCATCAGGAGACGTTTTATTTTTAATTAAAAACGCTTTTTTTCAGTAAATATTCACTAATCTGTTCAGTGATACTAATTCAATGAGTATACTCACTATTTGGCAGTGACCTGATCTGAACTACCCGAAATAGTGCATATCTATTAATTTAGAGAGTAGCTAGTAAATTTAAATTAATCAAAACTCTCTAAATTTGAATAAGTGAAAATAGTCCAAATACACTTATTTAACGTGCATAGTCCTTCACTTATTCTAATAAGTGGACGACTGTGCACGTTGAATAAGTGCATTTGGACAATTTTCACTTATTCAAATTTAGAGGGAAAAAAGCCCAAAATCTCCATAAAAAAAATAAAAAAAAAGACTCACAAGAGCGTTGATCTCCTCCTTGACATCAGCGTCGTTCTCGCACTTGCCGCTGCCGGCGTCGTCCTCGAGTATCCCCGAGTCCTTGTCCATCTCCGTCTGCCCGGCCTCCTTGGCGCACTGCTCGCACTTGACGATCTCGCACTTGTATCCGGCCTCGCACTTGACCCTGGCGGGCGGCGGCGCCGCCGCCGCGGCCGGCTGCTCCTCGTCCCCCACGGCGGCGCTGCCCACCGGGGGCGACTCGTCCTCCCGTGCGCCGGTGGCCGCCGCGGGCACCTCCAACCCCCCGCACGCCTCGCACTTCACGCTGCCCTCGAGCTTCATCAGGCCGGGCACGTGGGAGCGGTGGTGGTGCGGCGTCACCGGCAGGTGGTGCTGGGCCGTGCGGTGCTGGCGCGCGGCCGGGTGCTGCGGCTGCTGCGGCAGGTGGTGGTGGTGCAGGTGGCGGTGGTGCCCGTGGAGCTTGCACGGCGAGTCCAGCCCGGAGTCCGACGCCGCGGACGTGGGGCTGGCGGGCTCGCTGGCCGGAGAGACGCTCTGCTCCAGCTTCACCTCGCAGCTCGGACCACACGAGGGGGGCTGTTGCTGCTGCTGCGGTTGTTGCTGGGCGCAGCCGCACTTTGCACCGCGAGACTTGCCCTCCGCGCAATCTTGATCTCCCTGGGGTGGGAACAATTTTTTTGGTCATTGTAAGTTTTTTTTTAGTTTTTTTTTATACGCTGAAAAAAGAGGTTTGGAAAGATTACTATTTTTTTTCGTAAGAGGGCGACCTACTCGACCTGGTAGCGATGTTTACCAAACTCGTAACAATTTTTACTAAACTAATAGCAATTT